>JBBIGB010316003.1:0-10455 GCA_037577075.1 Alestopetersius hilgendorfi | reverse complement strand
GTTTATTTCTTTTAATGTTGATGATTATAACTGACAACTAATGAAAAACCCAATTCAGTATCTCAGAAAATTAGAATATTACTTAAGACCAAAACAAAAAGGATTTTTAGAAATCTTGGCCAACTGAAAAGTATAAACATGAAAAGTATGAGCATGTACAGCATGACCAGCACCTGTATATGAACCAATATATAATAATATAAATATTCAAAAGTTTGGTTTACGAAGCTGCATACTGAAAACAACAGCTTAGCAATGTAAAAAGGAGTGGTGTGAACCAAAAGGTTACACAATGTTATGGGTACATTTATTGATTTGTTGTGCCTTAATTTTGGCCAGTATTACTTTGACACATATGAGAAGATTTGTTATATAGCATTGCATAATAAACAGCAAGTATGCTTTTCTTTGTTGCATCTGTTTTCCTGATTGTACTGCATATTGTTCATTCTGTCTGTCATATTTTGCTCACTTTTGTTCAGTTTTGTTCACTGTCAAATGTTAAAAATAAATGAACATAAAAGCTAAGTGTAAGCATGATAGTTTATTGATTGCACTTGAATCAAGAGTTGGAATACGTTAAAATGTTTTATTGTTCAGCTTTCCAGATCACACAGTTGTGCAGGGCTGAAAGGTTTAAATAAGAAAACAGTTATATGCATGTGAAAGTTTTGGCACCCTTTCAGTCAGTCCACTAGGGCAATTTTCCATTATTTCCTATCATTTAAAAATGTAATTCTGTTTTCTTCAAAACCTGATGTCATGATTCAGTCAGAAAAATGTCAAGGCTTAGAAGGAAATTAGTTGAGGTCCAGTAGTCCTGCAACCATCCGTGGCCCCAAGTCCAAGAGAGCACAGTCTAGATGGGTTGGATGGCCATCCCTCTGCCCCCGTCATTCAGCTTGAGTTTTGCCAGTGTGGGCGTCTGTTGGCTGATGTAACAGAATTGTCAGTCAGCTTTCTCGTCCAAGTGCATTACACTGCAATGATGTTGCGTTACCTCTGCCGCCTGGTTTTTGGTCAGAAAGTAAAACCATTATCTAGCAGGCGTGTTTTTCAAATTGTCCAAACCTCCAAATTGCACGATCGTATGAAAATGGCTGAGCTGAACATCTGACAAAGCTTTCAGATTTTGGAGGATTTTCATTTTCATTTACCCATCTCAATTTCAGAATATTCTTCTCTTCTCTGGAGAAATTCTGGTTTCATTTAGCAGTGTTTGTATCTCATTGACAACAATAAGGACAGGCCTCCCAGTGCCCTTGGATGAACTTCATGGGTTAGCTCTAATGAATGAGTTTCACTAATCCACACTTCTTCACTGAATATAAATTTTCCAGCCATCTCTTCTGTTTGGCTAGTACTGGTTTCATTTTATTTGACCTCACATTACCCATGAACTGTTTAGGATTTCTGTTGTGCTGTGCACAGCTATTTATTCTGGTGTCTGTGTGCAAGTTGTCTGTAAAGGATCATTGTACCTTAACTTTACCTTTTGTCTTGATTTAACCTTCCCTTTAGGTGGCGATCGATGTCCCTTCTCTACCCAGCATAGAACCCAGCAATGATAAACTTGAGTGTGTTTTTGACCATACCACCAGTGGAGCTGTGATGAAAAACGGACAGGTCTTCTGTGCTCTCCCGGAACCAGCGGACATCCCACACACACCTGAAACACAAGGTTAAATTTGTTTCTTATTGGAATGGGACACTTTGTTTTATTCATATTCAGTACATGGAATTTGTGTTTGTGTGTACACTGTGTACAATTATTATGCAAGTGAGTGTTTTGAGGATTAATGTTAGCATCAAACAAATACAATTCTCAGTCAATCCAAAAATATTAAAGCCGATATCTGTTTTTGTGAAGGAAATGAGTGTGAACATTCTCAGGGAAATACCTGTGTGTGCACAATTATTAGGCAACTATTAGTGTGCAGAATTATTCTATGACTAAATGAAAAAATAAAAGTCTCCCATTCCACATTTCTGTCATTTAAAAAGCAAATTAGTGACTGATATTCACCCTTGAATGGAACCCTTGAACAGTAATAAGTCTTCCGTTCATGGAATCTGTCAGTTTCTTGATCTGTTGATGATCAACATTTTGTGCTGTAGCAACTAAAACTTCCCAGACACTATTCAGACAGGTGAACTGTTTTCATCCCCCTAAATCTCCTATTTAAGAAGGGACCACACACACTCAATATGGTGTAATTATTCTTTCGTCGTTCAGGCCTTTACTGGCAAGCCATGCATTGAAGTACTTCGAGTTTTTCCTGTACCACTGCTTAAATACATTTTCAGTAAAAAACTGGCAGTAGGTTTGGGAGTTGATTTTGAGTTCTTTTGGAACCCGAAAAGGCCCAACTACCTCATCTTTAATCATTCCAGCCCACGATAGTACCCCACCTCCACCTTGCTGGCGTCTGAGTCGAAGTGGAGCACTGTGCCCATTACTGAGCCAGCCACAGGCCCAGCCGTCTGGGCCATCAAGAGTCACTCTTATCTCATTAGTCCATAAAACCTTGAGATATTTCTTGTCCCAGTTTTGATGTTTCAACTGATGTCTTCCTTACCATAACCATGTCTCTGAGCACTGAACATCTTTGTACTTCTGGGCACTCCAGGTTGGTCGCAGTATCTGGAATATGGTAGAACTGGAGGATAATGGCAATTTGCAACAGGAGTGCAACAAGAGTGCTGCATCCCTCTAAGAGACTATTCAGTTTTTGACTTTTCTGAGTCGATTTTAAAAACTGCCCAATAATAGAGCCCACCTATAGGGTGTTGATCTCCTTAGGCCACATCCTGCCTCATTGCACAAATACAAATCACCTGATATGCTTAAATCCAATAAGCATTCAACAAGAATACAAGTTGAAATTAAATGTCATATGAGGTGCTCAGAATGCGAATCATTTTTCAGTTTAATAGCTCCTTCAAATACTGGAACTGGAAACATTAGTAACAGTGTGGTGTCAATAATTTATAATGTTTATTGGCAGCCTAGCATTCATAATATGTATTCTTTTTTTTCTCCTTTAGACTTTGTTGCAGTCCCTGTGAAAATTGTTGTGAATAATACCATTGAGGTGGCATCCAGCGAGTACAAGTTCTACAACTGTGCTGCTGTTGTGAAGAAAGCAGCGAACACACCGTGAGTGCTAAACGCACATGTACAAGCTATTAAATATAAATCCAATGACATGCTAAGAGAAAAAACCTTGCCTGTTCACTTCCATACCTTTATCCCTTATTATAATGTGTTTTTGTGCAGGTGTATAGTGTGCGTAACCAGCGAGTGGCGCTGCCAGTGGAACATGCAGGAACACACTTGCAGCGATGTGGAATCTAATGTGGCCAGCACTAACATCATCAACCTTGTGGAGGTTTGATCAAATGATGAACAAAGCACAGTTGATTCTTTTCCTATTAAATTATGTGTGTTAGGAGGTTGTGTAATAAAAAAGTGTCATTAAGACTGACAGTTTTGGTTAAAGTCTTTTTTTATATTAAATAAACCTCCAGTGCTAATATCCACTTTGAATTTACAAACATCTTTTCATTTTGTATTATGGTTATTATTGTTGTTATTGACTGGACTCATGTCAAAGCCAAGACTCTGAAATTTCATGTGTCAGAGAAGTAAAAACTTATTAACAGCAACGCGGGATGGAATATTGGAATTTATATTATGCTTGTGTCAAACGTCTTTGAATTCAGCAATCCTTATCATCCCTGTCAGAAGAATTTTTCTTCTGACATTGAAAACCCACAGTCAACTTATGTTCAAAATTTGATCTCATAAGAATGTTCTATATGGCTTTTAGAACCATTTAGTGCAAGCAGAGACATCACTTTGTCTGGAGAAATCCTTATTTTTACCACAGAATTATAAATCAGTAACCACTTGAATGCCATTTCTCTCCTATTCATTCTGTTTAAAAGGCTCTGATCAACCGACCTGTACTGTTTGCTCTGACCCTCGATTCTACAATAAGGACTCCAGGCCAGGCACACCAAATACTTGACAAAACTCCCTCAAAACACAATAAAACAACTCTAAAGCAGTTTTATCACAATGCAACCAACTTATAGACACTTTTAGTGCCATGTAATAAATTCCCAATCGCTTACTTGAAGAAAAACAGCATCCGTCTCCCGGACGCGTCGCTCTAAACATCTCTCCAATTTTCCCCGGAAAATCCTTATTTGCTTGACAAATATCCCCATCAAATGTCTTCAGATGTCCTCAGATATCCTGAATTTGGTCGTCTGAGTTCATTTCGCTTTGTTTCTGTCTCCCATATATCACTGGAAACCTCTTGCTATTCGCTACAATCCTGTATATGTAAATTATAACTTCTCTGTAACTGGTCAGAGTAATGCTCCGTCACAGCTGGAACAGTAATATGCTGGTCCAGCTGGTTACGAGGCGGTCCTTGTATATCTCAGCCTAGGAACCTTCAAGAAACTTGCGGGAGGGCTAATTCGAAACGTTACAACCTCCCCTATTGGTTAATGCAAAAATAATATATACACCAATCACGGCATAAAAGTGTTTTTTGGAGGTGTCCCGCCCATGGAAATTTCATTGAACCACAAATAGTAATCCATGACAGGTATGCAACACAGTATTTCACCCGGACTAATGATAAGGAAAGTCAGAGATAAGCCAGTTTCAAGATGACGTAAAAGGCGTAGGTGCTACAAATAAACGGAGAACAGTAAGACACAGTAAAGGTGTTTATATGGCTTATCATATCTCCTAACTTAAATCTCATAGGAAACATTGTGAGATTTTTAAATTGGAGAAGTCCATCAGTGGGCCGCTCAAAAATCAGGGATGTTTTTTTGCAGAAAGCTTCTTATACTAACAGTTACTTTGCAGCAAAGTTTCTGCTTTTGAATGCATCATTTTGGTTGATTTTTGAAAGTTTAAAATCATGGAATATGTGAATATATAACAAAAACCGTGTTCACCCTCCCTGTTTCTTTAGAGGATAGATCATTTACACTGAATATTTACTTTTGATAGGTCACTCACTGTCATAGACACTGTTCAATACTTGAAGCTTTGGCACTATGTTGGCAATGAAGGTTTTTACTCCTCTGATTCTTGCAGAAGTGTCCTAGGTTTGAGAATCCACAGCCGCTGCTCATTCCAGTGGGCTACAGAACCCCCATTAGCTTTGAGGGCAAGAACCTGGACAAGTACATGGTAATGAATCTCTCACTCTTCACGTGAACGATTGTGCATACTTGTCATATTTAGAATGTTAGATAGTATGAGATTAATGTGCAGGTACTTAATATCTTAATATGCAAAAGAAGTGACATGAGTAAATGAGCTTTTAGGGTTTTTTTTATTTATTACTTTTTTTAAATGGTCTTATGCCTGAGAAATCTTCTCAGCAGATTTGCTTTTCTTTCAGTGAAATCCTGTAAATACTTCACATTTTTTGCCTCCCTCAGGGAAAAACCTTCCAGATTGGCACTGAGCTCATGAAGCAGGTGGGCGAAGTGACTATCGACGGATCAAAGTTCAATTTCGAGGGCTATGAGGTCAGTGCAGCATATTCTACACAATCCTTAATAATCCTGTCGTACAGACTGAGTCTCTACTTATACCGTATTTTCTCTCTTTGTCTCTATCTCACACTCTTTTTTTCTCTTTTTCTTTTACCTAGTTTACTTATGACAAAAAGAAAGAGGTAAACGTGTCATTCTATGTGAAGGATAAGGAGACGGAAAAGAAGATCGACAGCACACTGCAGGGTAAGTGTAGTCTCAGAGAACAGTTAAGCAAATACAGAGTTCCCATGAACATAATTTGAGTTAGAGAATACTGGTCACCTGAAATTGCTTAAAATATTATCTGGGGTTTTTTTTTCCAAATCTGATACATTTAAATAGACTGACCAAAATTATGATCACTCACAGAAAACATTATATTGTTAAAACCGCTCTTGTCAAGGTCTGGGATATATTAGACAGTAAGCAAACAGTCTGATCTCATAGTCCCCATGTTTAACGCTGGAAAAATGCATGGATGTAAAGACCTGAGCAACTTTGACTACTAGTAAATACATTTTTAATGCTCATTTCTGGAGGAATGTGGTACAGTGCTGAGTGGGGACCAGTGTAACCTTAGACTGGTCAGCATGCCCATGACATCCCCTGTCCACAATTGAAAAGGCCTGTAATGAGTTCACAAGTGTCAGAAATGGAACTGGGAGCATGGCCACCTGATCTTTTCTTTTATGTCTTGTGGCTAGTCAGATAGATGTGTACCAGGAAGCATTGTCGGCAGAGGCAGTCTGAAGCTCTGGGCAATATTTTGCTGGGGAATTGTGGGTTTGGGCTTTCATGGCATGTGTCTGGAGTTTAGCCAAAATAAATAAATCTAAAAAAATTGTGGTAAAATTACAATATGCTGAATATTTTCCTGAAGAGCTGTAATCAAGTCTTTTGAGGGCAGAGATTTACATCTCAATCACACACTTAATGCATGTTAAAAATATCTCTTACATTCTCTCATCAAATATTTACATTTTTTTTTCTCCTTACGTTCCCTCACTCTGTCCCTCTCTTTGTCTCTGTCTCTTCCTCCTCACCAGTGATGTTGTATAACTGTTCGGTGGGTCGTGAAGATTGCAGTCTGTGTAAGAACACGGATGAGAAGTATAACTGTGTGTGGTGTGCGACCACTCAATCCTGCATATACCATGCACTTTGTCCCCTGGAGACTGCCCAGTGCCCTGAACCCAGCATCACTGATGTGAGAGACACATACACACACACACACACACACGCACACACACACGCCACCATACAAACTCTATCCTTCTCATGTGAGTCCCCAAGTCTCACACAGCATTAGTCTTTCACTTTTTTGATTCATTTTCCACTTCTTTTTCTCACATCTTAAGTAGCTAATATTCTCGTCTTTCTCTGCTTGAAGATAAATTGGGTTTAAGATAAAATATTGTTTTCCTGAATGCAGCTGTAGGCTTTTTGAGCTGAGGAATGTTTAAGTAGAAGAAAAAACAGGAAGAACTCAATGTTCTATAAAGTTCAGGTATACCTGAATGGCCGGCTTGAAGGGAAACTCCATTTGAAACGGTGGATGTTGCGATGATCTGGCTGTAACAGTTTACCCCTACCTTCCCTCTCTTTCCTTCCCAACTCTGGTCCAAGACAACCATGTTATATTGTTTTCCCTATTCAACAAATCCTTCCTTAGTGGAAGTAGGTGAAAATGTGCAGGATGGTCCTTTCTTAAACTGACTTCTGCTTTCCCTCCAGATTGTGCCACGGTATGGGCCAATGAATGGCCATATCATGGTTACTATAAAAGGCTCCAACCTGGGCATCAAGAAAGAGGACATTAAGAGAATTACTGTGGCTGGAGAGGTGTGTGAACACCAGGCAGACAGATACTCCGTCTCCACAAGGTACTGGTGGGAATACTGGCACAAGTATCGGATGCACTGAATGCTTTTCACACAATATTTTAATTTAGCTAGTGTTAAACCCAAATCCTCTTCGCAATCCTCTAGCATCCACCTTTAGCTCTCCAGCCCAGTGTGAAGTTTTCCCACTTTTTGTCAATGTCAGATTGTCTTCCTTTGGCCCTGACCCTGATGATCACTGCATAGTTAAGTAGCTGCTTCCCAGTTACTGAACTGTCCTTCCGGAATCAGTTAATAGCAATTAAATAAAAAAACCCATATACTGTTTTTAATGCAGATTTATCTTTATTAATGACAAAAGTGGTACACTTTTAAACAAATAAGGGGATTTTTAACCGCAGTGTTCTCTTTAACACAGTCACACAGCTGAAGTTCAGATATTTCTGTAAAAACATTAATGTAATCAAATCTAATATAAAACTAAAGCTGTTTGCCATTGCAGGGTGTTCACGTTTTATCTAGCTTGTTATTTAAAAATAAGTTCCCAGAGCATGGGGGCACAACCGTTATAGCAGCTGCAAAGCATGTGGACAGAACCAGTGTCATTAAAGTTACATTTTGTGGAATGGTCAGGCGTCTTATATGGAAAAAAAGTAATGGGAGCGCTGTACTGTCGGCTTGTTTTTGCGGGGGTCCAATGTCCCATTACTTTTGTCCATATTAAATAGCTCAGCGCTGGTGTTTAGGGGCAGACTGGCGATCTGTGCGTTCTGCAAAAAGGCCCAAGATGCGGCCGAGATGCGAAAACCCAACCTGGTAAAGAAAGTCCCAGTCCGCCCCTGTGCGCGTTACTTCAGTGAAAGGATCGACTTTCAAAATAAAAGGATTTAAAAAACCTGCGTAAACGCACGATAAAACAATTGTCGGAATTAAGTAAATAATGCATTAACGCGGCAATAACGCGATAACTTTCCCAGCCTTAAAATATATATATATATATTTCTCCATTAATTTGTCAGATTGATCTTTGCCTTTTTTTTTTGTCTTATGCAGATTTATCTTAGTACATCATCCACCAAAACTCTCCCTCTCACTTTATTAGCAGCATGCACAAATTATGTAATATCATGGATGAGCTCAAATTTATTTAAATAAAATCTTGCCAGAGCTGCAGCTTGTTGTTGCTCCCAAAACTCTGATCTATTAAACATTAAAACAAATAATAACTATGTAATGTGTTTTCCATAGAGCAGTGGTCACCAATTATAATTCTGGACATCCGCCATTCTGAGAAGTCTAGTTATGTAAGGGGTGGTGGTAGTAAGGTTGGAGCTAAGCATGACTGGAAAGAAGATCTCCAGAAGGAGTGTTAGCCACCAGTATTGTACAGGATGTTTACTTTCACCACAAACATAATTTTGACCATATGTGTCCAAACCTTTGCATTTTTAAATGAAGCATATTAATTCATAAGACACTAGCAAATGAATGCAAAATTCTAAAATAATACAGACAATGCTAATAGCAAAGAACCCTGGCGAACAGGCATTCATCTCAGAAATATACTAAAAAGTTTGAAAGCCGATAGTGTTTGCCTAATGGATGATCACTTCATTTTTATATATTGCTGAGGAACATTTCTTATTGTATGCATTAACATGCATTTTGTGTTTGTGTCAGTGTTGTTTGTGAGATTGGTCCATTCCGCCTACCTCATGTGGATGTGGAGGCCCCTAGCACAGAGGGTCCAGTGGTGGTTGAAGTAGAGGGGCCCAAGACTGGTGAATCAAAAGTTCTCTTCACCTACAGGGTAACTGTCTCCTTCATTCACATCCCCTTCCCACACCCCAACTGTAATGTTGTGTATGTTTGAGTGTCTGTTTGTGTAAATGGGAGAAGAGTCAAATTTTGTTTCCTTCAGGACCCGGTTCCTGAGACAGTTCACCCCACCAGAGGGCCTGCAGGTGGGGGTACGATCATCACCATCACTGGAAAATATCTGGACACAGCTACCAAAGATGACATCAACATCACTGTGGGGGACGTGCCCTGTGAAGTGTGGGTAACAGTCACTGGCCAGTGAACTAGTCTCTAAGGGACAGCAGCTGATAGGATAATAGTTTAAATGAAGATGTGGTGTTCCTTTTATGTGGCCAGAGAGAGAAAGAAAACATTTCCACATTCCATTGTATGTTATTATTTATTTATTCATTATAGAATTATCAGAATGAATAGACAAAGTGATCCAAAATGACCAAAATCCTCTGAGGTTCAGTTTGCAGTTTGCTACAACTTTACCTTTACATTTTTGTCTAAATAAAACATCTATGCAAAAGGTGATGCTCAGCAACAATAATATGTGAGTAAAGTGAATGTAATGAAATTAGTTTTTGTTAATATTGTGTAAACATGGCATGACAAAAAAATGTTTTCAGAGGTCTTCAAAGAAAAAAACACACCCTAAATATGTCTGAGCAAGACTTTTGAAGTTTGAACCTTGTAAACGTTGTTGGCTACAAAAAGGCAAGGGGAGCATTCTGAAATGTTATGTAGTTTTACTACAAATTGTAATAATGACTACCTGCATTTTCTCTCTTTCACATGCATATTCACTAGATGGGTGTTTCACACCTGTAACTTCCCACTCCCTCTGTCAATGGCAATTTGTGGTAACAATCTTCTAAATCTTTTAAAAAAATACTTCAATACTTCGTTCAAGACTTTTATTTGTCACATGCAGTTATTGATGGTACAACTTAGACTCTGCTACGTATGGTAAAATGGAGGAAATAAGTATTAACATCACAAAAATACTGTAAGTAAAAAACAGTATACACACGCAGTGGGGCAAATAAGTATTTAGTCAGCCACTAATTGTGCAAGTTCTCCCACTTAAAAGGATGAGAGAGGCCTGTAATTTTCACCATAGGTATACCTCAACTATGAGAGAAAATCACATTGTCTGATTTTTAAAGAATTTATTTGCAAATTATGGTGGAAAATAAGTATTTGGTCAATAACAAACAAGCAAGATTTC
>JBBIGB010315977.1:0-10457 GCA_037577075.1 Alestopetersius hilgendorfi | reverse complement strand
CTGTTCTGAGACTTTTCATTTCTTTGTCATTGGACAAACTTACAAAATCAGCGAGGGGTCAAATAATTATTTCCTCCTCTGTAAATCACTGGTTTAATTAAAATCAAATTACTTTTACAAAGTTTTATTTCCTAAAATCTCCAAATAGTTATATACATGTAGATTTAATGTGCAAAGTCTTGAGACACCTCACACTTCATTATATGTTGCTTTGAATCTCGTTGCTGGTACAAAAATACAAATGTATTACTGTCCAACTGTCTTATCTTTGTTATACTGGATAGATTAAATTAAAGAAAGGAGAACAAATGTCTGACAGGCTGCAAAGTGTCTAAAGTTACAAGGATACAAGGAGCCTAGATAAAGGAATTCCAACCACTCAGCATTCAGCAACACCAGTATACTGATCACTGCCTGATCATCTGGAATCATCTGCTCCGGGTTCTTCACTGGTTCAGGATTTAGTTAGATGCACTTTATTCTGCTTGAATGATTCAGACGTAGGACACTGTGTGTCTTAACCATCAGAAACATTCCTCTGAAACTGGTCAGGTTCAGGGACTAGACTGGAAATGAGAGTCTTTGAAAGTCCTTCAGGAAGCCTGGAGAACTGTTCCACATTAGAGAGAAAAAGACCACATTAGAATACAAGAACGTCTCATATCTCTGGAAACAAAATGAAGAAATTAGGTCTCTTTGCAGTCCTGTAATAAAACAATATAACATTTGGATTCAAGTCAGTTTACTTGGGCTCAAGTCATACTCAAGTCACAAACTGAATGATTCAAACTGACTATAGTTACAAATTTGATGATTTGGCTTTGATTTTACACCCTTAATTCTGACACTGAATTAAGATCTAAGTACTTTGAAAATGGTTCATTGTTCATTTAAGTAGCTGAAATTTGTATATACTACCGTGTCTGTCATGGTTATTCATTTAGTCACTATGGAAGAGTATGAAGAAACTATACTTCACATACATTTACCATATAATAACATGCAATAAAACATTGATTAAACTCGTTCATGGTAAATAAGTCTCACACACTGGTCTCACAGCAGCCTCAGCCTCCCGTCCCGGCTCCCAGAAGGCTCCGATCTCCTACGCCAGCCTCACAACAGCCTCAGCCTCCTGTCCTGACTTCAAGAATGCTCAGGCCTCCCACGCCAGTCTCACAACACCCTCAACCTTCCGTCCCTGTCCCCAGAAGGCTCTGGTCTCCCACACAGGCCTCACAGAAGCCTCAGCCTTCCGTTCCAGCCCCATGTCATCTCAAGCCTCTCAACCTGCAGCCTCCTGCCCGGTGGCTCCAGTTCTCAGCCTTTCAGTGGCTCCAGTCTGCAGCTTCTCAGTGGCTCAGGCCAGTCTCTTTTCAGGGACTTTAGCCACCTGCTCACTTGAGCTCACTGCTCGCCAGAGACTTCAGCATGCCAGAGGCATAGGTGTGGTCTCATCACTGGTAGATGGAAGCAATGATGCCTCTCAGCTGCCAGGCATGGGACCAAATGTATGCCAGGTGTTTTGAGTTGTTAGAGTTTGTATAAAGAGTGGCTATGCAGAAACTTGGCCCGAACCATTAAAGTGCTCACCAGAGGCACGCCAGAGGCCCCAGTTCCTGAGGATGGAAGGGGAGAGGCCCTTGAGTGGAGCACGGTCCCGGAGGAATCGGAGGGGTTTTTGTTTTCCTGCTTCTTCCCCCATTATCCTTTGTGTTTGTGTTGGACTGCTGGCCTGGTTTTGGCACCCTGGGTTGGTGCCATATGTGGCTGGTTACTGAAACCCCCCCAGGCAGCGGCCACAATCAATCAGACAAGACTGATTAATTGTAAGCCCACGTGTAGCATGGTGGAAAAGCCCAAATGTGGACACACACGAGTTAGCAGGTATGCCACACAATTTATTTGGGGAACGCCCCTGAATAGGTGTAGAGATTTCCACCAGGAAATCCGTATTCTCACATGCACACAGACAGGTACATGAAGGTTCCGAAGAACCTGAGTACTGACAAAATCAAAGATCTGCCAGACAATGTAGGTGGGACCACCGTCAATGACCCGAGGAGGAGGCGGAGCAGTAGCCTGGGGAGATAGAGGGAAGAAAAAAGCAGGTTTTAATTGGGACTTGTGAAAAACAGGGTGAACCCGGAGGAAAGCAGGTAGCTGGAGGTTGATGGTGATGGGGTTGATGTGGTAAGGTCTGATGATCCAAGGGAAAACATTCATCCTGAAGGATTGGGCTGATGGTACGTCAACCTCTGGCTCTTTGTGTTCGAACATCGGAGGCCAGAACCCATTGCAAACAAGGTCTTGTGGCTGATGAGGTGTGGAGGTTGTGCAACAGCAGAAGGCACGCCAAAATTTGGCTGTGAACTCGGGCCCTCTGTCCGAGACGATGTCCTTTGGGAACCCATGCAAGCAGACTATGTGCTTGAGTACTAGTTCAGCGGTAGCCTTGGCTGTGGGGAGCCTGATCAGAGCCACCAGGTACAGAGTTTTGGAGAAGCAGTCAAAGATGGTGAAAATGGTGTTAAATTTGGAGGACTCGGGTAGCCCCATGACAAAGTCCAGAGCAACGTGTGACCAGGGTCGCCGGGGCACGGGCAGAAGTTGGGGGCTACCCGTGGGGGTCTGATTGGTGGACTTCGCCCGGGCACAGGTGACACAGGCCTGGACGTAGCTTTTCACATCCCGAACAAGTTGTGGCCACCAGAAGGTCCGTCTGAGAAGAGTAAGGGTCTGTTGTACCCCCGGGTGGCCTTTGCTCCAGTGAAGGACCTTGGAGAGCAGTCAGGATGTAAATGGGTCGCTGGGTGGTGGTTCCTGGCTGTGTCCCTGGCAGACTCTGTCTTCCAGTCCCCACCGGAGAGGAGCCAGGATGATGTGAGGTGGCAAGACAGGCGCAGGACCCATCCGGGCAGGCTTCTGGTGTTAGCCTTGGTATTCTTTGATCCCAGATGGTAGGAGATGCGGAAATTGTACTGCTTGAAAAAGAGAGCCCACCGTACCTGCCTGGGGTTGAGTCTGAATGGGGTCTGAGAATCCCATTACGAAGGCCCTCGGCGATGGTCCCCCTCTTCCATGGCCTTATGTTCCCCCGCTGATAGAGAGAACAGATGGCTGCGGGGCAGTACCGCGCCTGACATGAGGTCAATGGCAAGATCATGAGGCCGGGAAGGAGGAAGTCGGGCCACCCGACTCTTGCTGAAAAACTCAGCCAGATCACGGCACGGGATGAGAACCGTGTTTAGGTCAACATCGGAGGTCTTGGTCTTAGCCTAGAGACCGAGACAATCCTGACAGGTAGGACCCCACTGAATAATCTTGTGAGGGGTCAAGGAGATGAGGGGATTGTGGGCGACGAGCCATGGGTGACTGAAGATGATGGGTGGTGAGGTGATCTTGGTGACGTAGAACTTGAGAGACTTAGTGTGCTCGTGGATCTTCAGAGTGAGAGGGGGTGTGCACTGAGTGATAGGGCTGATGGCCAGGGGTCTACCATCACTGGCTGTGATGGGAACAGACCGCAATAACACCTCTAGATCAATCCCAGATAAAATTCCCTGCCACGCCCTAATCCACGAATGCGGAGTGGCCCAACTGGAGACTTACCTGCAGGATGAACCGCAAAATGGAGGGGGAAAGCAGGAAGTGGCTGCCAGCGGACTGGATGAGTTCCCCCTCTTCACGCGGTCAGACCATTTCCCGGATGCAGAGGGCAGATAGCTCTGTGGTGGTCGGGAGAGGTGCAGTAGGTGCAGATCCCCTCCTGGTAGCAGCATGCCTCTTGCGGGAGATGCAGTGGAGGACGCAGCAGGAAGATGGTCGGCAGCATGGGGCTTGGAGGACGTCACGTGTACAAACAGAGAAATGGCAGAGCGAGTAGGCGGTCGGGCTACCCGCATGGCGAGCTGAACCACCCCCTCCAGGGTCTCAGGAAGCTCACGCACCACCAGTTCGCCCTTGAGGTGCAATGACAGACCCTTGTAGAAGGCGGTGTGGAGAGCGACATCACTCCAGGTGGTCTGAACCACCAGGGTGTGGAATTCAGCAGTGTATCAACTCACACAGCAATCTCCCTGTCTCAGGTGGTATAGGCGCGAGTCGACTTCCACCTTGCTCTCCGGGTGTTGGAAGGTGGCTTTCAATTCCCGGGTGAAATCGAGGTAGGAGAACGCCGTGTCCTGTTCAGACCTCAGGACCGCCATGGCCCACTCAGCTGCCTGCCCCATGAACAGAGAGGTGCGAAGAGCAATCCTGCTCTGGTTGGACGGGTAGCAGGTTGGCTGAAACTCAAAAAAAGGAGGGAGAGGTTAGTCAAAAAAAGTCACATTTCCCGTCTGTACCATTCCAATTCCTAGACAGGGAGATTTCTGGTATGTGGGAGGAGGGGGGCTACGGGCTGTGTCTTGGGCAGTGGTGGAAAAGCCCAAACGTGGACACACACAAGTGAGTAGGTAAGCCATGCAAGAACACTCCCAAATAGGAGTAGAGATTTCCACCAGGAAATCCACGTTCTCACACATATACACACAGGTACATGAAGGTTCCAGAGTACCTGAGTACTCATGAAAGTAGATTTGGCAATAGAGGTTGGTCGGGCTGACACTGGATCAATGTCTGGTGTGGAGGAAACCCTATTTTCTGTTTATATACCTGCGTGAGTCAATTCTGGTGCCTGCAGACGTCACATGGCCTGGTGCGTGTGACAGTCAGACCTTGGCTTGTGTTTAGGTGGCACTCACTTGCCCCCATGGTTCTCCTCTCCAGATCCAGAGCCATCTTTTTTGGCTGCTTCGGTGGTATTCTTGAAGGCTCTGCTCCTTGCTGTTCCTGTGATGTCCAGTGCACTGAGGGTTTTGTGGAGTGTGTGCCATACAAATCCTCTGCAGCCAACCTTGATACACCTCGACTTGTAGCCCTGTGCTTGGCAGCCGGTGACCAGATGTTCATCCTTCCAGCGCCTTCGGTGCCATTCTGCTTTACGTGAGGTCTCCTTTCACTGTTGCTTCCAGCACCTTATCGATGTTCTTGTCAAATGGATCCCAAACTGCTGTCATACAGGCCTGTGGCCACCAGATTTGCACATTCGCCAGGAATGTGCTTGGGGTGTCGGTTGGTGCCACATGGAGGCTCTGAGCCCTGTGGGGTGCTTCCTGGCTCGGCTCCCCCTGCGTCTCATCAGATGTGGCATCTGTGTGCTGTGACACATCCACATTCTCCAAACACTTCATCCTAGCTTGGTGGATCTGTTACGGTCGCACCGCCCGCGCCCCGTCCGTCCCGTTCACTTTCCCCTGAATACTAGTTTCCTGCTTCCCCCCCTTGTTCCCTACCTAGTGCACATCCTTGGTTTGTATCACTCCCACCTAATGCCGCACCGCACCTGTTTCCCCTCATGATTTCGCCGCACCTGTTCTGTTTCCCCTCGCACTATAAGAACCCCAGACCGGCCCTGAATCTACAAGCCGGTATTAAGCTCATTTGCCTTATCTGTGTGTGTTTATGCCTACCTTTACATGTTCCTAATCCTCTTGTTGTTTCTCGTTGTTTTGCAGGCTCGCGCTGGTTCCTCCCAGTCCTAAAAACACAAGCTCGCCCTGAAGTTGGCTGCTCTTTTGTTCTCCTCGTTTTTTCCGTGCTCTGCTGAGACGGCCTCGTTTCTTGTTTTCTCTGTCTGCCCTTTTGCCAGCGCGAGCTCTGCTTTTTGTTTTCTGTTTGAATCCTGTCCTGAGTTTGATTACCTTGGTTTCTTGTTTGCCTGAGTCGGGGCTTCCCCTGTATATACTCCCCATTAAAATCCTTTGTGTTTTTCCCCCTCAGTACGGCGTCCTCCCCTCTCTCTCTCACACACAGCATGACAGGATCTTGAGGCCATTGCTGTTCTTTTCCTTTTCTTTTGAAATGAACACCCTCAATTGTGTAATAGAAAAAATATTCCCAGACATAATATTACCATTGCTTTTTAGATTAGGTTATTCTGCTTTTAACCACATTGGTTCTAAAAAAAAATGCTATAATGAATAAAACTGAATTGAAAAATGTAATTGGAAAATTTAATTGAATCCTGAATGACTCCCTGTAGGTCATGAAACTATTGACTCTCCACACAGATGGCATTCCGAGTGGCTCTTCATTATACATGAGGATACAGACAGTTTTGTTTGTATTTAAAGTATTACAGCTAAACCTGTATGGAGGTTTAAGGTCTTTACTAGATTTTTTTTCATTTGTCTAAAATTTATGACTTTTGTATATGATAACGGGTTATATGGCTAAAATAAAATGACCCGCTTGAACAGTCACGTTTGAACAGTGTGAAACCGTTTCTCTGTATTTAACCAGGAGGGCGCCCAGGGAACAGTGTGTGGAGACAGTACCTTAGACGGTGCCTCTAGCAGCCCTGAGATCAGAAGGTTGTTGGTTTGAATCCCAGGACTGTAAGTGGCACCACTGAGGTACCCTTGTGGTGCGAACTACCTAACCACCAGGGCAACAGATGCCCCATAGACATGACTTGATTTGTTAATTATAATTTGTATACTATATTCATTAACCTGTTCAACTCTGCTTTCTTTTAAATTGTCATGTCTATTACACTTTCAATCATCTTTTATTAATTTTCCATGAATTCTTTTATTTTCTGTTAACTCTTTAAATTATTAATACGTAGAACTGGAGTTATTTAGATTTTTGACCTTTAAATTAAGATGTATTTGCATCTTAATGTTCAGTCTGAATATATGTGCATGCTTATATGTGCATATGTACGTTTTTGTTGAAGTTAAAATATATGCAGTCAAAGACATTTAGTGTGAAGAAGAGATATGTAACGTAAGTATTACATTTAAAAAACAAAAGTGTCTGAATACCTATTTCCACATTCATATGTTATTTGGTGGGTTCCATTGAGCAGTGATGGTTCTACAATGAATAAACAGTAACGGTTCAGAATGATAATGATGGTTTAAGTCCTTAATATTGATAATGTCACTAAGATATTATTGTCTAACAGGACTTTGAAGCATAACTGGATAGAAACTGCTTATGTATGTAGTTAAGACACTTAACTACATGATCTTCTCTTTACAGATGTCAGTAAGATCTTGAAAGGTCATAAAATTAGAAGTGTTTTGTTTAACAGGGTGAATTTTGGTACTTCGGACTAAAGCCACTTTCTCCACAGGTCTACAGGAAACTTTCTGTATCAAAACTGTGCTGTGATGGTACTGAAGTTGTATCAGGTTATGATGTTTGTGTATCTCATTCCGGTAACATTTGTTCACGCTACAGCATGATTCCTTGTGCCAGTGGAAAAGTGCCATAAAATACCTTCAGGTGTTAGAGTGGACTGTCGTTCTTCACTTACCAAAAGAGGCCAGCACCCCGCAAGCTGCCCACACACACAGGCACGGCCCCACTGCTCCTGTACCCGCAAGCACAGCTTTGGGAGAGATGAAGATGCCTGAGCCAATCATCGTCCCCACAATCAGGCAGATTCCACTTATCAGACCCACCTAACACAAACAACACATGAACCACAAATGGAATTTTGATGTTATAGCACTGTTTGTATGAGTATTGGTCACAGCTGGGGGTTGTGTTTCATTATTGGTTTCTGTCCTTTTCTGTTAAGTATTTAAGTTTCAAGATTTTTGTATTTCATTGCTAGTAAACCCTCCCAGATGCCCTCACACTACCTGGTTCTCTTGTGTCCTCTGTAAAAAGACCTTGAGGCTTTTTCACCCTCACTAGCGCGAATGGAAACTAGAATAACCAGAAGAGCGTTCTAAGAGCTAGATATTTAATGAAAATATCAACTTTTAAATATGATTACAGTTGTTTTAATTCAATGAAAGGTAAAACCACTGTTTTATTACGTGAGACTGGACGACAAGCACATTCTGAAGCACACCCTTAAAAAAAAGCAATTCTATAGAAGAATCTATAAAATACGAAGAACGGCATGGGGTGCTGTAGGGAACTGGAGTCATGACACAAAGCACTGATATCAACAAAAGTAAGCAAATTTATACAAGAATCTTGTTTGGAACCCTTGCAGTTGCTGGTTCTTTGAAGACGTCAGCTGAAACCACTCAACAGGGAACTAAAAGTGGTTCTGTTATGACATTTCTCCAAAGAACCCTTTGAGTGCAGATAAGAACAAACTGTTTCCCAAAACCTAAGGCAGTCTGGGATTATCGCAAGGGGCTGGAGACAGGTGGTGCCAGGAGACCCGCAGACAGACAAGCACAGTCTGTAGAACAAAAACTAATGATCGTGAGAAAATAGTTGAGATTCCTCTTCTCTCAGGCTTACTCACCTCTTTCTGCAGCATTGTGACTTTGGTTTCCTCCTCATTTGGCTTATTTTTGGAATCCAAGCTGTGTGCGACGCTGCCATTGCGAGCGTCCTTCCGTTTCTTCAAATCCTTTTCATCCATCGTGTCTGTAAAAAATGTAGGTTGTACTGGTCTACTTCAGAACATTTCCTTTTATTCGCATCTTACGTGAAATAAAACATTACCTCAAACTGTAACTCATTTGTGGAAACGTCACCAAAACCAATCTTTCACAGATGCCTTGTTAAAAGTTAATGTTGATGTTGTTAGGCTGTGTACCAGTGCAACAGAAAAGGTCTCGCCTGCATCTTCTGTATCACTGTATCTTGTCTTACTTGCTGCGCAATGACTTTATATCCTCTCTCAACCTCATTTACTATCTTACAATCTGTCTTCAAATTACTACTTTAAATGTGTACTGTCCTGATGCCCCTCGAACAGGCATTTAAAAAAGGAGAAAACTATTATATTAACTCTTAGAACATGAGCAGAACGGATTTTGTTGTGCTGAAAGGGCAACAAAATGTAAAGTGTCATCGTAAGGTAAAGAAGTCCTTGTATGGAAGTTCCCCTAGTTTCTGTTGATGCTCAAGGTGTCAGACGTCGTGCTGAGATGGTTGGTGTTCCTTTGTCATGTAGAACCAAAGTTTTTGTAATTTAAAACATGTAATAATAATTATAATAATAACCACTACTGAGGTTTTAAAATGGATTAATCGCAAATAACCAAAAAGAACAAAAACAAACACATTTCTTTTATTTTAGGTTTTAGAAACAAACTCAAGAAAAAAAACCACAAGCGGTCGGGGAGGGGCTCCAGAGAGTGGCCGAGCGTGTAGGAGAATAAACATTGGTTCTAGACTGATTTACACTGGTTATATTTACTGAAATCAGAGTTTACTGATTCACTCTGAGTTCTGAGGGTAAACACCAGTTCTAGACTGATTTACACCGTTTATATTTACTGAAATCAGATTGGGTAAACATCATCTTTATATTTGTCCATTTCAAATTCAGTCTTCAGGCTGAGATGATTTAGGAATCTGAAAAATACATTTAGAAAAAAAGTGGTGTTGCTTGTCGAGCCATGTAGCTCACTTGTATAAGCTGTGGCTTTAGGTCATGGGATCTTCAGCTTTTATGACTTACATGGCAGATTTAATCTGTCAAATATCCAAAAAAGTGTGAGCTGCTTTGATTCAAGCTGTTGCCTCAGTACCCGAAGTTTGTGGGATCATACCGGAGTCTTTATGTCACACTTCACCTGAAAGACTATTATCCATAAAATTACCAAAGTGTCTAGCGCAGTTCTGTAGATCACCGTTTAAGCTATGGCACACTTCATCAGAAAGTCAAATGTCCAAAAAAAGTCATGGTACATGCAGGATCCTGTGGTTCAGTGGTAAGAGCGTTGCCTCTAAAGCCAGGAAGTTGAAATTCAACTCGGAGCCTTTAGCTTTATGTCTTGATCATTAAACCTCATCTGAAAGTCAATCCACAAAAAGGGCTGCAAGCTGTGGGATCAGTGGTAAGAGCAATGCCTCCAAGATTCAGAGGTTGTGGGTTCAACTCCTGCACAGGGGTCTCCATAAACACCAATACCCAAGAAGGGGGAAATGCGTGTGATCTTTCTTAAGTGGCCCTGGTTGAAACCAGAGTAAAAGGAACAATATCAACGGTAAGTGACTCTGAAGGATCTTGTTTATTCTGGAGAAAATTGCTAATGGACTGTTGATTTGAACCATCCACAATTAACAGGTTTATTAGAGCTGCTTCTTTGAAGTTTGGTGCTCTGGCTGGTCCTTTGGCTTCTTGTTGACAGAACAAGACTTTATGAGCTCTGAATAAGGTCAGTGGTGGATGAGGTAAAGATGATATTTTGACCTTCATTAGAACATTTTCTGCAGCAGCTTGGTTTCAGCTGGTGGATCATCAGTGAAGTTCTGGCGGCTCCCAGTTATATTGTAAACCTGTTTCTCTGACAGCATCATGTGTTTGAATCCAAAGTAATATTGATTTGCCACAAAATCTCCAAAGTACACACACACACACACACTCACACACACACACACACACACACACACACACACACACACACACACTTCCAGTTTTATGA
>JBBIGB010315933.1:0-10458 GCA_037577075.1 Alestopetersius hilgendorfi | reverse complement strand
CCTCAGCATCCTCCTCTCAACACACTCAGAGTCTCTCCTCAACATCCTCCTCCCAACACACTCAGAGTCTCTCCTCAGCGTCTGTTTCCCATCACACTTAGAGTCTC
This sequence comes from Alestopetersius hilgendorfi, assembly GCA_037577075.1. Lineage (NCBI taxonomy): Eukaryota > Metazoa > Chordata > Actinopteri > Characiformes > Alestidae > Alestopetersius > Alestopetersius hilgendorfi. The sequence goes on along the minus strand of JBBIGB010315933.1, from coordinate 10,351 downwards.
TCCTCAGCATCCCTACACACTCAGTCTCTCCTCTTCCCCACCAATTCCACCACACAAATCACTCCTGCCTCTCTTCCCTACACATGCCACCCTGCTTGAACCCAAGTGTTTGAACTCTTCCACCTTCACCACTTTAGCCTAAATTAATTCTTTTAAAATTGCCATTGCTATAGGCCTCCTGTCATTTTGGGGGGATGAGCACACACACCCTGTCCAAATGTTTCTTCTGAAATCAAAGGTGTTAATAGAGAGATAGACCCTTATACTGCAGCAACAGAATCCACTCTTTTTTTAAATGCTTTACAAAACATGACAAATCTTCACCGTGGCAATTTGATCACATTCAACCACAGGAGGTTGAGGAGGTCAGGTACTGATGTTGGATGATCAGATCTACATCACAAACCCCACATAATAAATGTGTTCTGCATTACTCCAGAGAATGCTTTGCAACTGCTCTACAAGCTTAAAGCTGGGGGGCTTTATATCCCTCTAGCCAGCACTTGGCATTGGGACCTGGTGAACATGCGTGCCTGCCCCAGAGAGACCCGCTCTATTGGGAATGCTTTTCTGTGGAGATTATTTACAAGCTGTTGTGTGTGCCATGATGGCGTCAGCAATGAGTGAAAATGAAAGTAGATGAATACACTAAGCAAGCAAAAAGGGTGCCAGTGTTTAGGCTCACTCATGAAGGTACAATTATTGAAGACAATGGTCTTAAGAAAGTGGATTTTTCCTACATTTGCAATTTTCTTTGTGGACTGGCATTCAGAGAGACTTCTAAGATATTAATTTCTAAGATATTAATGAAGCCAGTTCCCAAAAATACCTGATTATCTGTGTTATGTCTTTATGTAACTGCCGCAAAAGACCTTGGGTTTCCAGTCCTGTCCATGATAGCAGATCATTTACCACTAGTGTGTATGTTTATGAAGCCTGCCAGTTCTTACACAGGCCACGCTCCCGAATACCTTGATGCAGTCAGAGGAGAACATTTTACACTGCCATTTGACCATAGAGACGCTTAATGCACAGCGGCAGTCTTGGACAGAGGCCAGTCCAGAGCCTAAAATCCAGTTAGAGGATTCAGGACCTGCTCACGGTGCACTGACCAAGAGGTCTGAACCGATGTTAGGAAATCACACCCTTTGGGAGATCTGTTCTCATTTTTAATTTAAACTGATGTTTAAATGTACCATGTCTAAATGCATAAAACATGGAAGTGTGGTTCGTGTTCATGCTTTAAAGCATATCTTCTGAAGCGTACACTATATGAACAAAAGTACTGGGACATGCTTGTTTTTCAGGGTTTGGGCTAGTTCCCATACTTCCAGTGAAGGTCAGTCAAGACATTTTGGACACCACCATGCTTCCAAATCATAGTTTGGGGAAGGCCCTTTTCCATTCCAGCATGACTGTGCCCCAGTGCACAAAGTAAGCTCCATAAAGACATAATCAGTTCAGTGTGGAAGAACTTGACTGGCCACACAGAGCCCTGACCTCAACCCTATCCAACACCTTTGGCATGAATTGAAACAGAGATTGCACACCAGGCTTTCTTGTCTGACCTCACAAATGCCGAAACACTCCAAAATCGAGCGGAAAGTTTTCCAAGAACTCCATATTAAATTCTATGGCATTAAAGTCCCTGTTGGTGTAATGGTCAGGTGTCCCAATACTTTTGTCTTAAGCTACTTCAGTCGCTTCATTAGATTAAGATGGACATTCAGACTGTATTGCTCAAGTGTCTGAAAAGGTGTCTTTTTTTGTAACAAAAGGGGAAGTGTAACCAGACATGGGCCTTATGGCAGGATAATGTGTCCGCAAAACCCAACATCTGCTGTCAGAGACCCACATTACAAAAGTGGCATAATAAAGCATATCTGGAGGACAAATGAGAGTTATTGACTATAATAAATGATCCCCAAAAATGAAGAATAGAGCTTGATTGCAGAAGCCTGGTTCAGTGAGGAACCGCCCAAAGCTGTGAATGTGACCCCCACACCCCCCATCCGCTTCTCTCTGGCTATAGTCTCTCCACCCCTCCCTCTCCCTCTCCCTGCTTCACTGCAGACTCTGTTGCAGTGGTGTGTAGTCTTTCTCTGTCTGTGTCTAGAACTGCAGGCCTTTCCAGCAGGTAACGGTAAAAGTGCCTACAGGCCAGGGTTACGACTATTGTTATCTAACGGTCCAGCTGTGTTCCTCAGCTCTCTTCTCAGTGTAGAAGATCCTGATTTCAGCCATGAGGTCTCTCTCGGCGTGGGCTCTTCTAGCTCTCCTCTCTCTGTTAGCCGTGAAAGGTAAGCTAAGCCTTTCGCCCCTCTTTGTTAAACCCCCCCGATATCATGCTTACTTCATCTATTTTCCTCTCTCACTCTCTCTCTCTCTTTCGACCCGGCAGCTTATTTTTAAACTCGTCTCTGTCTAAAGTCTTCATGTTCCAGAGTCAGGCGTGTCGCTCCCAGGCTCTTTTACTACATTAACCTGTTTTGAGGACTGTAGACTGTCTGATTTTCACCGGTTGCTACAAAGCTGCACAGTTTGCCACGTTTTCTCAATCAAACCTACATGCTTCGATTCTATATCCCCCTCTGGGTTGTCTGGGGTGAGCGGTGTAGCCAAATGCTCGTAATTCACTGTGTAGTGTGGACTCAAGCTAGAGTCTCTCCTTCAGCATATTGATGAGGACCATGGTGGCATATTGCAGTGCTGCTGCAGCAAAAATTTTGGGTACTAGCTGCCTTTTTGGAGCACTCTGGCAGTGTCTCCTCACACTAAATGCATGCCCTGTGTGAATTTGCATGCTACCTCTTTGATCAGCTGCATTCAGGTTTACTGGAGCAGATCACCTCTGTTAAGGTGTGGTAGGGGTCACTGAAACGAACAGCTGGATATTCAGAACACCATGTAGGTGGTTAGTGTGGCAAGAAATAGCTTCAGGGGTTTGTTCTCAGTGCATGCATAAATTTGCAATAATCCTATTGCTGTCAATCACAAGCTTTTTCCAAATCTCTGCTAATTTTTTTCATTATTAAAGCCAGAAATGCATAATATCTCAAAATGGCACAATTAAGCTGCAATAAATCTAGTCACATATTGCCTATAGCAATTGCACAAATCACATATAGGAATGGCAGAACCGCCCAGTCTTTTTCTGGGTCCTGAGCTATACAGGTGGATAGGGGAGCATGAGCTGAGTTGAGAACGCATGCGCCTGCTGTGGCAGAGGAAGCCCAGGTGCAGCATGCATGCAGTTTTTTGGAGACTGCGGAATGTGGGGAGATACCATCGATTTTTAACATGAGGTGGGAGGGTGGATTCAGACATGACCTCTTGCAAGGGCAAAGGGTTTGTTGAGATGTTTCGCTTATTCAGTCCATAAAATGGGTTGTGTGTGTGAAATTAGCATCACTAGTACTCCTAATATGTACTAATTTGGATTTTGAGCCATGATGCACCAGTAGACAGACCCTCTCCCTTTTTGCTGTAGTCTACCCACCAAAAAGCAGCACATGAGTAGCAGGATCCAGTAGGAAGACTCAGCTGTGTTTCTGGCATGAACTGGCCCAGTCCCTCCTGTGCTCCTTCAGCCACACCCTCTGTTGTGTATGTAATTTGATCCATGCGTGTAGCCATGTGCTTAATTCTCTGGTACCAAATAATTCAGTATTTCTGCATGGGTGTGTAGTAGCCAACTGTGTTGGTGAGTTTCAGGTGTGTCTTGCTGTCAGATGTTTTTTTGAGCCACACACTGGCCTGCCATATGTCAAATAGAGCAGCTCCTTATTACAATTCCAAATTCAAGTTTTACATTTAAGAGGTGGGCAGCATAAATGGGGGATCTGTTTCCAAATTACAGGTTGATATATGGAGTTCTCAATACCGATATCATTAGTTCTTATATAAATGTTGTTGGTCAAATTCTAGTCATCTTTAAAGACTGATATTATGAAAACAGAAATAGACACTACTGACTTTCCACTTACTTCAGATGTCCAAAGTGTGCTTTTTCAGCACTGATGGCTAACATAGCTGACAAACACAAAGTCAACAGTCACCCAAATCTTTTCTGTAAACACGCATTCCTAAAATTGTCAACCTTTTCAAACTGCAGAATTGCCATTGTGTTTTCGGACAATAAAGGATGGTATTCTCAATGAGACAAAGAGAATGTGGTGTTCCAGTCAATGAGGGTCTGTACATGTACATGACTGTAGATTTCAAACTGTAGATTCCAGTCGCTGTTAAAAACACTCATGCCATAAGGTTCCTATTGAGGTTTAATGTGCTCAAATGTACTTACAAGCTACAAAAAGGGCTCACAAGATAAAGGAAGAAACTTTGTGAAGAGCTGAGTGAGACGTAATTCCAGGCACTGCAATGTATAACGACATCTTGAGTAGGGATGTCACGATTAACCGGTTTCACAATTAACCTTTATTTAAAATGTATTGATTTAATTCATTGTAAAAGCTCCTCAACACTGTGCTTCTGTAGGTTCTATTAAAAAATTAGATGATGACAGTGATATCAACAGATTGGCAAGACTCGCCCGGAACGAAAACGTTTCACCAGCTGTGCACTTGCGCTAGAAACCAATAGACAGTACAATCAGCGAAAGACGGCTCACTTGACCACACTAAACAATGGCTTGAATACGCTTTATTTCCACCAAATAAGTGATTGAAGTATGTTACATAGAGAAATGAGCAAATGTTTAGGCTTACATTTAATTCTAAAGAAATAGACTTTGTTTATTTTTGTTTTCGCTATGTTGCATCACTGCTTACATTATTATTTATGTTTCAAATGGCAGTATCCCTTTGTTTATATTCCATTCATGCCCTGTATTATTTGTTTATTTTTTAATGACAGCAGTAAATAAAAGGTAAAAACCTCTGAAGAATGTGAATGTCTACATTGTGAAATGAATGCATGTGAAATAATCATGAAAATCATGAAAATTTCCCATAATCGTGCCAGAATCTATAATTGACATCCCTAATCTTGACAGAAAGTTAGTTGATAGGTTAGTTAATGCTATGTCATTTTTTTACCTCTTTTGCTTTGCACATCTTGCAGAAATATTAATATATTAATAATGCTTGTGCACTTCTTGCATATCTAGTATTTAGAGAAAATGTTTGGGTGAAAATGGTTGTAGTGTTGTTTAGCTACTTTACCCTCATGGCCTTTTAAACTAAAGAAGCAAAATGTGGACTCCAGACATGTCTTGGCTGATTGAGTACATCGTTGGTAAGTGGAAGATTAAATTGAGTAGGGCATCACAATATATCGTCTGCTAATCGTTATTGCAATAGTCTCTACAATATTGATCCAGTCAATCACAGTATTTCTGATGGGGCAACCAATCCCAGGTTAAGGTGAGTTACAGGGTGTTCTGATGAATCAGGAGATATATTTAAATGAGTAGGTTTTGTGACCTCACAAATATTATGATTTGGAAACTGATTTTTTTTAGCTTATTTTCCATATGTGGACTGTATGGAAGGGGGAGTAAATGTACCATTTGAAACAATATTTCCAGACTTTAAGCCTTTTTTAATGGAAGAAAAGTGACGATATAGACCCTTTAATATCAAGAGTCATCACAATCGCAATACTGATATTTTGCATATATATGCATATTATGCAGCTCTGACTTTAAGCATAATTTGATCTGTCCTTTATGTTGTGTAAACATTTTTGATGGATAATCGAAAATAGCTTGCAATAAGATCTTCCATTGACTTGATAGTTATAGTTTGTCCTTGAAAATTGATATAGTTTGTCCTTGAAAGTTATAATCTGATTTCAGTAGTATACAAAGACTGTTGTGCATTCAGCAGTGTAAGTCTATGGGGCGGCTGGAGGCCTAGTGATTAGAGCGTTGCCCTAGTGATCAGGAGGACATGGGTTCGATTTCCAGGTCTGCTAGTGACATCACTGAGGTACCCTTGAGTAAGTTACCGTCCCCACACACTGCTCCCTGGTGGCGGTGTCACTGGCTGCCTGTTGCTTTTTGTCTGTCTGGGTTAAATGCAGACAAAATATATCATACTGTGTGCTGTGGAGTGTTCGCATATGACAGACACTTTACACTCTATTAGTATTATGGCAGTTTTGCATCTGACATCTGATTTTACAGTCATATACTTCTAGGTTTTGAGGATCTTATTTTGAATCATATGAACAGTGCAGTCATTTGTGTATCAAAATCCTATTAAAATGGAGTCACATTTGTGGCATCTCATAAATCAAGTCAGGGAAATTTCACCCTACTGTCTTATAACCTATGGTTCTCTCAGTATAAAATCACCAGAATTCTGTAGCATTTGTTCTGTGTGACAGGAGAGTGAACCCTAAGAGATAAGCTCAGTCACGTGAGTGGTCATATGACACAGTGGCATTACGCTGAGCTGGCCTGGCAGTGGTGCAGGGGACGGCTGGTGTTTTTAGTGCTGTTACTAAATCTGGCATGGAGTTCAGACGGCCTGGTTAAAGAGACAGCGGGAGAGGGGCGGCGAGACTGACAGGCAGCACAGATGGTTAGAAAAGGGTTCTTTGTGCCGCTGCCCCTCTGTATCTAGTCCTCACATAAGTGAAGAAAAATGAAGACCAGTGACCCTCGCGACTAAAAATACACAGCAGAACCCTCGTTAAAGATAGGTGCCACATTAGAGTTACCGTGAAATCATCAGTGTCGCATGCAGTCCGTAATCATAAGAGAGCTACAAATCACACAAACTTTAATAAAAGCAAGTTTGGCCATTGTCCTTTGTCTGGCAGTTGCTAAGGAGAAATCCTGTCTCATACTACAAGCTTTTAATCCGTCAAAATGACACGAAAGGAAAAAATCCTCTGGGAAATGTCTCCTCTGTGGACTACAAAAGGGTTTTTTGTCCTTGTGTACCAAGCATATGCAGAAACAAGCTGTCATTTCTGCGGCTGTGTTAACATCTAGAGGGGCTGGAATGTGTTTGTAGTGCTGTGGAATTTGTGTCTTGACAAGAAAGCTTGAAAACAGCAGGGTGCTGATTATTCCTCGACTAAACTATATCATGGCATTCCAAATTTCACAGCCGTTCTACAGTGCAGAACACGTGTGCAAGCTACACATACATTTTACGATTGAGTTTAAACTATGTCTTAACTTAAAGTACAAGGCGGACTGACCTATTTTTTAAAATAGCGCTTGCTTTTTAATAAAATGCCATACATTGGGATGTTTACTTTTTTTGGTTTGTCACTTCAGTTCCATTTAACTTCAGTTGAATTACTTAATGGGGTGATTGTGTGTATTAACAGTGGCTCTGAAAGGGGCTTTTTAGATGTAGAGCATGTTTAACAAGCACAACTGTGAAGATTCTTGTGCTGATAGGAGATTAGAGAGCATACAGCTAGTGGGGAAAATCATAAAAGACCTTGCAAACACACCTAGCTTTGTTTGTTTAAAAAGACTCACAAAAACATTGTGATTTGGTGTGGTGTGTAGGGTGTGTTGGCTTTTGTTTTTACTGTATTTATGTTTTTGTATTTACCCGATTCCTGTACTGTACGTTTAACCCTGTGTGGGTTGATTTTATTCTGCAGATTAGGTCTCCAATATTGTGGCTGTTTTTTATCACGACATGCATGTTTTACAATCGTGTGTTCCTAACCGGTCATATTCTGTTTTCCAGGCCTGGGGCAGGATTTCGACTTGTTTGATGCTTTGGATGATACGCCATCCCCTCGTAAGTGAAACCCAGCATAGCATCTGTGCTGCAAAAGTTTTTCTTGTGAACATTTTTATAAGCCTGGCTGAGCCATAATAATCTGAAGTCTCGAATCTGGCCAGGACTGACCTCAGCTGTGTTGTTTCCCTCAGCTACGTCTAAGCCCAAACCAAAAGAGCCAGCTGGAGGAGCAGGAGCAGGGGGAGGTAATTTCCACACTGGGATATTTTAACTACAGTGCGACTTTTAAACAGAGAAATTACTGCTTAGCTTTGTAATAACACCCTGAAGAACAGGCCTGTTCCATACCTCTATTCTGTACAAATACAGCTGGGAGTGTCACTGGGACACGTGCCCCAGTATTTATATACCGTGCCCCAGTAAAATCTCACATCCAACTTTCAACAGCAGAATTATTCATTTAGATTGATAATATTGACAAAAGAGTGGGTATTCCCATACAGGTATGCCATTTCTGCCATGTCTGTAAAACATGTGGAGAATGTTCATATATCTTCATACATTATTGAATAAATCTGTACATTTTAGCCTTTACCTGTAGTTGTTGTAGTTGGACTATGCCAGTGGCAATAATAATGAGCTAAGGAAGGGAAGCTGGTATAGCACATACTGTCGTGTGTCATATGTATCTGGCTTAACAAAAAAGATATGGGTAATGGGACGTGGAGGGCCTGTGCCTCAAAAGAGTGTTACGTCTATCAGCACCTCCATGATTGGACAGTTGTTGGGTGTTGAGAACTGTTTTTGTACTGGTTTTATCTGAATAGCGTAGCTTAGCATTTTAAAATTAGAGCCTCAACATTGTTTCTCTAAATGAACACTGTGGTGAAAACAATTTTTAATTGTTTGGTAAAGCATATATAACCTTGCAATGATTACTACAATTAATGCACTTGTGATCTGAGCAGTGAATTATGTTACTCAGTTGCTACTTTAACATAGAATTTGCTCTGCAGATCTAGACCTTTCAGACTTCTTCGATGAAAAGCCTGGAAAGGCCACTCTGAAGCCTCCTGTACCACCAAAAGACCCAGTGAAGCCCAAGCCCAAACAAGGTCAGTCATTTACTCGAACCCTATTTTTTTTTATTTTTAAATAAACTTATATCAAATGGACATAGAGGAAGCCTGTCCTTCTAACTGCTCTTCTCAGTTTCAGTGCATGCTGCTGTGCTTCTCTCTAAGCTGTAGTCTGTGGTAACTCATGCATGTTGAGACACAATGCTCAGACTAGCAGCTACCCTCGCTCCTGTATTCCAAAGCTACTCAGTTCAGTTTTGAAACCTGGATATGCTCTGCAGAAATCAGTGTTTTGCCTTGTTAGAGAGATAGCTCTTAGTCCTCAGGGTCATAGTTTGCTCGGTCTGCTAGCGCATATTGATTTCCCAAGGTCTCATTTTGGCCAGTGCTGTTGCGCTTAAGCTGCAGATAGAGGACCCATTGCTCAAAAACACTTAATGGAAACCAAGAGGCATTCTATATGAATGGACCCATGGATTAGAGGACAGACTGGTTTTAACACCGTACAAGAGGCAATTCTCGCTTCCTCAGACTGGAAGTCAATTTATACAGTTCTTGGGGCACTTTGTGGCAAAGCCAAAGAATAACGCAGAATACTGATATTACATATCCATTTAAAACAGCAATAACGGATACGGTAAGCTAGGCCTGTTATTGTTTTTTGTTATTGTTTTTGTTATTAGTGTTTGGTTTGGATAAATGTAGCATGCTTTTGTGAAGTAGTTTTAGGGGGAAATGTTCAATATATAGACATTGTTGGACTGGTTATTTGAGATATTGGGCTTAATCTAAAACTTATTTTATCTTGATAACAGGAATATGTGAATTTATCCTGATTCACATGAATACAGCAGTCTGCACTCCAGAGTTGTATTTTAAATTCTAGATATGTTTTGAACATGTGGAACATATAATAAGATAATAAATGGCCTAAGTTTGTTTTTCTATATATATCATATATATATATATATATAATTTTTTAGTTGTTTTAAGGAGTGTATTGTGAAAAAACTTAATTTTAAAGACCTGCGCTGATACTAAAAGGCTCTTTCTGCATGTTTGCTGTGCCATAATAAGTGTGCCTTGTTTTCAACCCTGTCAATGTTCTTTTTTTAATCCTTATCAGTTCTGGAACACTGTGTTGTCTCTAACTTTACTAACAAACTAGCCTTTACTGACAGAGGAGACCCGCTCTGGTTTCTTTGGGCCCACCGTGCGGCCAGCTTTGTTGCCCCGCACGACCGCCAGATCCCTCCGAACGTCTGCCCCCCCTCGCAAAGTCCAACCTGGTGTGTACTGTGTTTCTAACTCCCTCAGTGGAGCCAGTCACAGTCCCTGTGTGTATCTGTGTCCATTCATTCAAAGCACAGCAAGGAAAAGGGTGCCTTCAAAAAAATCTTTAAAAAAAAATCAGTGATTTATTATTTTACAAACCTGGCACCATTCTCTTTTATGCTTTGAATTTTTTGGTGTAGAGATGTTCTGAAGATTGAAGATTTGAGTGAAATTTCTTGGCCACAAAATGTGATAGAAAAGCCTTCATCCCATAGTGTGTATCTCTGTCTGTCTGTTCTGTGCACTTAAGTGTCCTGT
>JBBIGB010315923.1:0-10458 GCA_037577075.1 Alestopetersius hilgendorfi | reverse complement strand
TGTGTGTGTGTGTGTGTGTGTGTGTGTGTGTGTGTGTGTGTGTGTGTGTGTGTGTGTGTGTGTGTGTGTGCAGGGTAATGCAGGCCCTGCTGCATTCTGGCTGCTGGGCTTCTTGCTCACTCACCCTGAAGCTATGAAAGCAGTGAAAGAGGAGCTGCAAGGACTCCAGCACCTCCCTCTGGAAGAGAGAGAGAACACTCCAGTGTTCAGTGAGTCTCTGTGGTGACTTATTTAAGCAAAAACACCTCAAGCTTGAGCTGTACTTTCAATGGACTTGCATAAAATGTGAATAATTCCTGAGGCTGAATTACTCCTGAGGTTGAATCACTTGCATTACTGAAATGGCTCAGTTTAGCCCTGTTGTATAAATGGAAAATGCTTTATGAAATGTAGCAGTAAAACAGCCAGTTGTCATGTAATTTGCAGACAGTGCCCTGACAGAGACTCTGCGCCTCACTGCTGCTGCCCTCATCACCAGAGACGTGTTGCAAGACAGAACAGTTCGTTTGAGCAATGGCAAGGAACACACTCTGCGGAGAGGAGATCGCCTCTGTATCTTTCCCTTCCTCAGCCCACAGATGGACCCTCTGATCCACCAGGAACCAGAGGTAGTACTTCAATAAGTTGTGATCGAACAGTCTAACAGCCGAAATCCATAAACACCCAATCAAGCTGATTCTAGCTGTAAAAAATGATAAGTTGGAACAGGTGTGGTAGATTACATTTCTGATCATATTTGTCACCCAGTGTTGATCTTATTTGTTTTAGAAGGTGGTTGCGTGAAGGAAAATGTAGTGAGCCTCCAGACTAAATGATGCCAATGCCAAAAACAGGTCTTATGTAATTCCTATCTGTAGTATAAGGTTTTAGCTTCTTAACTGTAGATTTATTTTGATGGTGCATTTCCCTGTGTTTGGGAAGAGTTAGATGTATCTGTGGTTCTGTCATTAAACTGCACATTGGAAATGTGCAGAAATGTCATATTTTCATGATATTTTCATGATATGGTGCCTTGCTGAGGTAAGGAGACTTGCGTGCATCAGGGAAGCAGAGAGCTTTGCTCCCTGGAGTGTTAGCCCCTTTCAGTGTCGGCCACAGCAGAGGGGCCTTAGCAGAGGTGCCAGACTAAATCTACCACCTATATTGCACAACAGAAACACAGAGAAGTGTCTGTTGTGGTTGATCACTGAGGTAAGAATGGTGAAAACGTCAATATACAGAAGAAGGCAATGGTAAACTGATTTTGGTAAAATGTACCATTTCAGGAACTCATGAATGGGCCTTACAGTTGTCAGAGTTGATCAAAGAAAATCTTAGAACGAATTAAAAAGAAAAAGAACTCAAACAGAAGACAGATGATACCATGGGCAAATGAGACCATACACCAGAAATCAATAGGATTAAGAAAACTAAGCCATGAATTCCAGAGAGCTGCCAAGAAAGACGATGACTAATACCAAGTAATAAATATTGAAAATGGAAACAAATGTGGAAAAACAAGGACTGTTTTCCAGAAGATCATCAAATATTATAACGGTTCGAACCAATATTAAAGAAAGTTAGAGGAAATAAACAGAAGACCTTAACAAAAAGACCTTAATTGCCAAGGCACTTTTGTCAGCTACACTGGAGCCTTCAGTGCTAGAATTCAGACAGAACCTGAGACCACAAAGAGAATGATTAGTTCCCACACTGTTGCACTCTTGGTATTGGCCAAATTATGCCAAAAAGCAGGAAAACTGCTCTAATGAGCAATGAACCTTTCGAGTGATTAGTACGCCACAGTTATGACAGAAAATGGACAAACCGATTAGTTTCACATTGAAGTAAGAGAAGGCTGTATATTGTCACTGTACATGTTCTCTACGTATAACAAGAGAAGGAGGACTGGAAGGAAAGGATTGATGTTTCTGGTGTTAGAAACATCAGCAACATCAATAACCTTTAAAATGTGGATGGCACTATACTCATAGTGGCATCACCTAAAGACCTAAAGACGCTTTTAAGGAAATTTCAAGAACAGAGTGAAAAGTTGGGGTATCAGCTAAACACAAATAATAAGAAAAGGTTGTGACAATGGGAAAGGCTTTTAATCTTTATGATAGAAAAGCTTTCACCTACTTGAATCAATTATTCACATCAAAGGGTCCTGTGGGCAGGACACATCACAGGGACTGGCGCACATAGATGCAGGATGAAGAAGCTCAGAAAGATCTTCAAATGTATTGATGTGTCTCTGAAGAAAGATCAGAACTGTCCAAGCAATGGTCTTCCTGTGCTTCTATATGGATGTGAAATGTGGATCCAAATCAGGCCTCACCTCACACTCGAAGCCCAGATGAACAAATGTAATCTTATTTTGAACATTATGTGAGAAAAGCATCAAGGTGGATGGATACAGTAGAAGAATCATGAACAAGCTAATAAGAAGCATGAACACTCAAATAAAAGACAGTATATTCTAGAGAAACTCTGTCTAAATGGTTAAAACAGTTCCTGACTTCATGGCATAAATAGAAAGATTATCAACATGACTATAACTTTAAAAACGTTTTAAATGTAAATGTTTACTTGTCAATTGTGAGTTAATCTGATTTGTCTTACTAAATAGTATTTTTGGCAAGTACAGTACAGACTGTGATTTAGTCTTTCTTTTTCATGCGATTGACTTTAGAAAAAGGGCAGCTTATAGTCACGTGTGAACGCTCTACAGCACACAGTATGAACAATGTGAAATTCTTTCTTTGCATTTAACCCATTCGTCATGTGAAGCAGTGGGCTGCCACCAACAAGGGGTGCATGGAGAGCAGTGTGTGGGGGACGATACCTTGCTCAAGGGTACCTCAGTGATGACCATAGCAGTGCTGGGATTCAAACCCACAACCTTCTGATTTCAGGGGCAACTGCCTAACCACTAGGACACCAGCTGCCCCATTAGTCATACTTAATGTACATTAGTCATGCTTAATTGCTGTGATTCAATAGTTAAAAAATAAGCCACCAGCCCTATATATTAAACAACACATTTTCTTTAGTCTAGGCTTATGCTTAGCGTAAAGGCAGAGCCAATTAATTGTATTGTAAACAGAGTCGTATACCATTGTAACAGAGCCTAGATTACACTCTGAAAGGGCCAAGGAGCTAATCTAGGAGGTTTTAGGAGGAATTAGTGGGTTAGTACTGTCATTGACCCATGGGAAATTCGCAGGAGAGCTAGGAATGAAAGAGCTCATTCTCATGGCCACTGCCAGGTCACATCATGGCCAGAGCTTTAAATGCTACAGCTGCATGCTGTATGGATGATGGGGTCTGATTTGATATGTTTCACAGTGAATTACTGTGTTGTAGACAAATTTGACAGCAAGCAGCATGAATAAAAATAGTATCTTGTGTCCATTACTTCCACATGAATATTGTTCCATCAACTCTACAACAAAAATAAACTAAAAGTAGGCACTGTAATAGTTTAATAAATGTTATTAATGTGAAGGCAATTCCTATTTAAAGTATATTTTTTCAATATCATATTAAATTATGATGAGTAATACATTTTACAATCTCACTCATGTTTCTAAAGATTTTTTTCTTTCTGAAGAAAGAAACTCTTATAAGATCTGTATTTGACTCTGCATCTTCTGCTGGTTCTTTTAGATTTTTAAGTTTGACCGCTTCCTCAATGTTGATGGGACAGAGAAGAGTGAGTACTTTAAGAAAGGCCAGAGGATGAAGTATGGCACCATGCCATGGGGAGCAGGGAGCAACTTGTGTCCTGGGCGTCTATTTGCTGTTAGGGCTTTAAAACAGTGAGTATTATTCCTTGTCTGTCAGTGGGATATACAGGGTGTATGTCCCATTCACCAAGTGGGCAGTCACTGGCGTAGTGCAAGGGGAGCAGTGCATGGGGATGGTACTTTGCTCAAGGGTACCTCAGTGGTGTCACTAGCAGTCCTGGGATTCAAACCCATGACATTCTGATTGTAGGGGCAACTAAATAAAAAAACAGGCCACCAGCTCCCCAGAATTTTAAATGTTGCACTTATTTTACATCGAAGCCAAACTACAGTATTTATTATTTTGTAATTACAAAGGAGACTCAATTAAATGAAGGTGTAAGGTAAACCGGTAATTGGTGTCATTAGAAATCGAATGGCTGCCCTTTACATTACACAAACTTTTCATGATGAATAGACCAAGGGAAATTAAATAGATACAATAAACCCTTTCAAGTTTTAAAGCCAGAAACAAGTTAAGTTAAGAAACATTTATTGTTCCTCTCATATAAGCTTCTTGGTTTGACTATGTGTTTATGGACTTCTCTGTCCTTTTTAGATTTGTGTACAACATTTTGACACTTTATCAACTGGAGCTCTGTGACTGCAATGCTAGCATGCCACCAGTGGACCCCAACCGTTATGGGTTTGGCATACTCCAACCAGATGGAGATTTGGAAATCCGCTACAGAATCCGGAAAGTCTCCACAACATCTTAAATCCAATCAGTGCTGCACATAATTTAGTAGCATCACTGATATTTTTCTTGTTTTGTACAGTTGTTTTTTTATATTTTGTATTATCTACAGTTGTTTATTTATATTTATTGCCTAAATAAAGCAGGTCATTTTCTACTGTAATGTTACAGATGCTGTACTTTTGTGCCAATTTGGATTGCATTTGATTCTTTAAACAAGACAAGGAAATCATGAGAGTAGACATGTTAAGAGATAAGTATGTTAATTTGAGTGCATTTTATTAAGCCACAACATGCTTTATATTCCATGGCTTAAGGCTCAGGATTATCTCAAGTGACTGTAGTTCTACATGGCAGCTCATCAAATTATTCTTATTCAACCGTCAACCCCTTGATGGAAAAAATCAAAAGAAATGCAAATTTTACTGTTTTCTAACACTGTATCACAAGGTAATAACTATAAAAATGAATGAAAGAGCATTGGGTTCATAAAACAGTAGGAGCGGCCATATTGAAGCATGGTTTTTATACTGTAGTGTTGTCATATTTTCATCGATAAAAGTATGTCATATAATGGTAAAAGCCACCTAAGCATGTTGATATACTTTATTACTTTTTGCAAGTCTGATATGACTGGTTTATACATCATTTCCTTTACTTGTCAGTACAATGACTATGAAAAACAAAACTTCAAATTTATATATGTCTTTTGGTTTGTGTGTGTGTGAGTGTTGGAGTTGAGTGAAGTTGCATAACATAAAACATTCTATAAATAAATGATATCATAAAACAAGCTGCAATTAGCTCGGAGGTTTCCAAACTATTAATAAGGAAGGTTAGAGAGAAGTCAGCCGTAAAATTGCAGGATGATTTGAAAGTAGCAGGAGCTACAGTTACACAATAGCAATAAACTGCACTGCACTACACAAAAGTGGTAAAAATTGCATATGAGAATTATCTGGTCAGACAAACCAAAATAGCTATTTTTGAAACAAACCAGCTATTCGTGTTTGGAGAAAGAAAATGTGTCGTTGTTATCCAAAAATGGGCATAGCTGTGGTGAAGTATTAAAGTGGGAGCATCATGATTTGTGGCTGCTTCTCTGCTAACTGGGGCATTGAATGTCCAAAGAAACCATTACCAAAAGAAACATGAATGGAGTGTGATGCGTTGGTAGATATTAAAGGATAATTTATCCTCATCAGCCAAGAAATGGGAGAAGATCGATTTCAACAAGACAACCCTTAAATAAACAGATTAAAATACACTGTTTTTTTAGTTGATTTTTTTTTTTATGATGAAACTGTGATTTTAGCTGAACTCCTGAGACCACTTCTGCTCAGATCTCTGATTGACTTTTTCCGCTGAACTACAAAACCGTACACTCGCGTGCCTTCCATCTCTTCCCAAGGGGATGGAAAATCTCGCTCTCAGACCCCCAGAAAGCCTGCGTACTCCCAGGATCTCCAGGAACTCCAGATGCTGGAGACCGTCGAGCAGATGAAGTGAACGTCCTGCCCCTCTGATCAGTCGCCATTACTGGTGCAGAAGGAGCTGCTCCAGGAACGCTGGGTCTGGCAGGCAAAGGGTTAAAGGCCCCCCCCTCTCCTCCAGCCCTTCTCCACCTCCTCCAGCCAGGCAGCTGTCGCCCCTGCCTCCTCTCAGTAGCCTCCGCGGCGTGAGCTCAGCCACACAGCCACGCGGATCCACAAGTAGACTTGTTGATCTTTTCTTTTTCGCTCTTTTTTCTTTTTTTCTTTCTTTCTTTGCAAGAAGAGGGCACGCGATGTAGAGACCAGCTACAATCAGCGTCCAAATATGAACTGGGCGGAGGGGAGAGGTCCTCCCTACAGGCTCTGTTCAGTACTGGCTGGTGGGCTACAGCTGTGACGTTCTCCGTTTTACCTTCTCGTCTTTACATCACTCTCATCAGAAGAGGCTCATACACAGAGGTATGTCACAACTTTAGACATCATTTCTTATTTTAATCAGCCTCTTCATTATAACTGTTGTTTATTCTTCTTATTGTTGTTGTTGTTTTTGTTGTTGTCTAGTTGTAGCCAGTTAAAATGCAACTAAGCCCAGCGGTATAGTCACAAATCATCCCCGTGTCGTGTTTGATGACTTCCTCCAGCACGTTTGGATGAATTACTGTCCCCCTCACGCCCTCTGATCGCTGAATTATATTGAAGCCCCATTGACAGTTCAGCTTGTTTGTAGCAAGCTGCAGGTTAGGAGTCCTGGGTTTGTGTGCATTCAGGTGGTTGCAGGCAGTTTTCTCTAGCTGTGGATCTGAGCAGTATTTCCACTCCAGCTCCGTCTTACAGGCTCTGTCTTGTTTTCCAAGCTGTAAGGAACACGCTGTCATCGTTGCAGCGACTGCAATGAGCGCTATCTATTCAGCAGTAGTCTTAGGGTTTTTCTTCTTAAAAGCAGAACAGCACCACGACGGATATCTAAACAAGACACAGGCGCTTTGCAAATTGAGAATATTATAGGACATGTAAGATTTAGTCGAGTCTGTAGACGACGTCCAAATCTGCCTATTGAAAGTTTATTTCAAGCGTAACGCTCTATAGTTATTATAGAAAGTCGTGTTTGATGATGCACTCTGGTTCGTCTCTAGTTTCAGCACCGCGCCAGTGGACAGCGCCTAATGGCCATTCACGCGCAGGGCTTTCATTCATATTTACCTCCCAGCAGGCCACACGGTGACGACACTTCGGCGGGAGAAGGATTTGTGTGCTGACCTGACTAACACCTGACTTAGTGTTGATTTGGTTGAATCCCAAATGACTATTCATATCTATTTTACCCAAATAGTTCTCCAAACAGGTTACTTAAATTAGTAACATATGGAACATAATGAACAAAATCATGTCTTTTTACCAAGTCCACTGCAGTACATGTCCAGTATGGAGTAATTTTTGATAGTCACCACCCAGAGCATGGACTAATACTTTCTCCAGCCCAAAGTAAATTTGTTTGGGAAAGTAAACTATCCAAGAACGTTTTCTACAAACAAATAATGCTCTACATCATATTCTTACTTTAACCCTTTGAGTTGTACAGTCACAGAGATTCGATTAGAACGTTCTGTTTGGCTTTATGATGCAACAATTAATCTGAGAGTCTTTGTTTTAGCAACAATGACATTCTAGAACGCAAGTACTGAATTCTAGAGGGACAGATGGAAAAAAATGTACCTCAAAGGGTTAAAGGGGTGGTCTGTTGATTTAAAAACAAATATACACATTTTTTCCACTTACCCATGTCTTGAATGATTGATGTATTCAAGCATCCAAGACATGTTAGGAGTACAAATGCCGCTTTCCTTAATGTTGTGAACAACAGTAGAAGTCAATAGTCAACTGAACTATTTCTGTAAAATACACACATAAACTCTCAACCTGCTCAAATCTAGATCTAGATTTTCATTATTGCCATACAGACTAGTTAGGACCTAGTCATCTAATTAATGATAGCTTCACAAATACCAGACTGGTGAAATAGCTGCCTGTAATGGTGAAGATTTTCATTTTCATTTTTTCACAGTCAGTCCTGCTCTGTGAGTCTGTGCCATATTAATGATGGCCTGTGGCGCCATGAGTCTGTGCCACCCTAATGATTACCTGGATGTAGTTTAAGTGAGATGGGAGAAGATTTTAACAACAAAATGTCTTGGCTGATTAAATACTTTTGGAGAAAGTAATGTGTAAACTTAATTTTTCACCAACCATTCCTTCAACTCACCACATGTTTGGCCGGTTAAAATCAACATTTAAAAAACTAATTATTTGGGGAGGTGGGGGGCGTATAACAACCCAAGCACTGACCCAAGCAGAGTATATTCCACTGCTGTTTGTGGCCATGAGTTTGTCTGTATAGGCAGGAGAGATCTCCATCTCCCCATTGGCGCTCATTAAAATTTATGTTTTCCTCAAAGTACACAAAGAGGATCAGTGAGATTGACATAACTGACATGCAGATGGCTGCTTAACTTGCTCTACTGATCATTCATGTTCTCTACTGATCATTCATGTTCTCTCTAATAGTACTCTGTAAATACACTACACAGGCCTTCTTCAGACTCCGGAAAAGCTTCCATTCCTGGACGGGTAGGCCATTGGTGTAACCTAGTGGATAACATCCACAGATTGGGGTTTGATTCCACTTCCAGGAAAGCACACCACACAATGGCAGTCCTTGGGCAAGACTCCTAATGCTACATTTGCCTACACCTGTGACAAAATTGTAAGTCACTCTGGACAAGATCATCTGCTACAACAGATTTTTGGTCTGAAATTAAATTTTTGTTTGTGTAGACAAACCAGATAATTTTCAAGTCAGAGTGTAGGCTGTGGTGACATCTGGCACATTATCTTTCTGAATGCATGACTAATTTCTTGCTTTCCTAGGCTAAGTAGCAACAGGGATGGATGAAGACACATCAGGAAACATGCGGTAACGTGTTGTGTGGACAAATACGTGCTGTGCAAAATGGACAAACCATCGGCTGGGATGAGCAAGGCGGGCTCACGCTCCACGGCCTCCTTGCCCCCAGAGCCAGTGGACATTGTGCGGAGCATGTCATGCTACCGCCGCGTGCGCCTCAACGTTGGCGGTCTGCCACATGAGGTGCTTTGGAGGACGCTGGACCGGCTGCCACGCACACGCCTGGGCAAGCTGCGTGACTGCAGGACACACGAGGCACTCATGGACATCTGCGATGACTACAACCTGGACGACAACGAGTACTTCTTCGACCGACACCCAGGGGCCTTCACATCCATCCTGAACTTCTATCGCACAGGAAAGCTGCACATGATGGAGGAGATGTGTGCACTCTCCTTCAGTCAGGAGCTGGACTACTGGGGCGTGGACGAGATCTACCTGGAGTCGTGCTGCCAGGCACGTTACCACCAGAAGAAGGAGCAGATGAATGAGGAGCTGAAGCGTGAGGCCGACACGCTGAAGGACCGTGAAGGAGAGGAGTTTGACAACACATGCTGCTCAGAGAAGCGCAAGAAACTGTGGGACCTTCTGGAGAAGCCTGGTTCATCAGTTGCAGCCAAGGTTAGCTGTCGCAATGCGAATCTTTATCATTTGTAAATATCGAACGTTGCTATTCTGAGGCCTGTCTGGCATGAATTGACATCAGGTTGTTCTTGGGATAGAAATGGAAGCTGCAGAACTGGGGAAATATGACACCACCACAACCCCACAACACAAACACACACTCTCAGAAAAAAGCATGTTTGTTTTCATACCTTTCCAGGACGTAGATACAGTATTTTAATATGCTATATTATTATATATGAAAAAGTTTGGAAACACAAATAAACGTTCTTGTAAAATCAAGGATATTAATATGAGGGTTGTGCATTAAAAACTGTGGTGACAGCTGCCATGCTTCTCAGAAGGCATTATGATACATGTCAGAACATCGCTGTAAGGATTTTACTGCAACAAGACCATTTCTGAGTTCATATAATAATGTTGGATGATTGGTTATAGACAGGGCAGAAAGAGTAATCATTTTATAGCTAAAACATATTTTGGAGGAGTTCATTTTTTCCAAATCACAAGAGCAGCAAGTTTAATTATATCTTACATTATACCACATTGTCTTAACACGTTTTATGTGAGGACCTTTAAACTCATAAAATAGAGCTTCTGATCTGCCAGTGTAGTACACTACAGTCAGCATTCAAGCCTCAGAGAAAGTGAACATGCTGGTCTTCATGAGGCAGGAAAGGAATGGAAATATGTTCACATTTAGAGTCGCATTTAGATGTCTCCCCATATTGTTAGAAGGAGCTCGAGAGAATGCAGTACTACAGCTACACAGCCCAGTGCTGGGGGACTTCTTACTCTTCTAGCAGATGCTAGACATTACATTTACATTTACGGTATTTATCAGACGCTTTTATCCAAAGCGACTTCCATTGCCTACCTACAGGGGGCAGTCTCCCTGGAGCAACTTAGGGT
>JBBIGB010315913.1:0-10458 GCA_037577075.1 Alestopetersius hilgendorfi | reverse complement strand
ACTCCTGCTGCAGAGTTGGGAAGAACTTTCTGCCGAATGAACATTGAGACACTGAACTGCTTGAATTTCAATACAAACAAACAGAAAACATGGGGTGTTCTAAAACTTTTGACCGGTAGTGTATGATTCTAATGAAATATTTCTTTATATTCACCACACTTTTGGAAAACGGGTTAAAGTGTCCACTGAAAGGTTCATTAGTGAACTACTGCTTCATTTGCATTAAAAGCCTTCACTGCAAATATCATTAGCTTTGATCAGTTCCAGCTTTAATGCTTCTGCAGTGTTTGCTAGCAGAGACCAAGCCACAAACATGCAATGATGACATAATATGCCACATATCATGCCTAGTGGGGGTGAGAGGGTTAAGGGGCATTAATTCCAATTAGAATATTCTCATTAAAGAGGGTCCTCCTTTTCTTTCTGCAAAATTTAATCACTGGGATAAAACAACTGCTTTGATTCAAAATAGACAGAGCGTTTGGTGCCTCTTGTAACTAACACAAAGATATAACTACCTCAAAGCAAGTTATGTGAAATATTTTAAAATACTGCCTGATGCCTGGGACATTGTTTTACGATAGTTTTGAGGATATTTTATTTATTTAAAATATCTTCATTGTGCAGAAATATGTGATGTTCACTGTAGGACAAAAGAAAACATAGTTTTTTAGATGAAAGCGGCTCTGATCCGACATGAAAACGTGATTTGTGTGAGTACACAGCTCTAAAATTTTTTGCTTCTCCATGCTGTCAATGTGAACTTGGAGTTTTGTAATTTTATGAGGAGGATTTTTCTTTGTTTACCATTTATGTTACTTTAGTTCACTGCAATTGCTAAAATAGTATTGTATTCTCAGTGTTTTTGCTCGAGTGGGAGTTTTCATCAATGCCAGTCTGTTCTGTTTAAAACATTTATTATCCTGGCAGAGAGGCCAAGATAAGGAAAGGGAGGAAATCAGGGCCAAGGTTCTTTTCAGCCAAGCAGAAACAATAACTTACAGGGGTGCAAGATGGTTTAAAACCCTTTGATATATTAATAAATCATTCATAACATGGTAATTACAGATGTGCACCATTCTTTTGACCTTTTGAATGTTTGCGAGGGAAGTCCATGGGGTTGTGGTTGTTCATCTTATTTAAACTTTTGAGAGTTTCTCTGGTCGACCAGAGGTTCATATTTGGTAAACGGAAATCATAAGCATGGTCTCAATAACGGAGAATGGTCAAGGTGAGAAAGTGACCGGATCCACCAGTCCCCAGATGGTTTCACAATATTCTTTGCCAATGAGAAATGATCAGCCTAGATTGTACGAGTATATTAACCTGTGTTACAACCTACAGCCATAGGCTTGTGAAAATGAATATTTTCCTCTCAACAAGTGAGTTGAACCTTTGCACTTTATTTAAATATATTATTGGACCTGAGGTGGAAAGGGGGTGGGGGGTTCCATCACAAGCAATCCCACAAAAGGGCATGGATTAATCTTTTATGTAAAGGCCAGGTAGGTACGTTTTTATTTTTAGCACAAAGAAGATAGAGGAATGTGTATATGTGAGAATATAAGAGCAGAACCTGTGTGGGGTTAATTAAGGAAAGCTGTTCCACAAACTGAAGCTGCACATTTGCATACACAACTTCAAAATCACTGATTACAATGTACTGCTGTGGGATGGCACCCCATCTAGTGTGTGTCCCTACCTCACGCCCATAGTCTCCAGGATAGACTCTAGGTACCCGCAACCAATTAAAAGAAAATCAATGCATTAAAGAATGATTATAATGTAAAACTGCAAAAATCACATTCCCTGTTTTTAAGGATCAAAGGAAAGCCATCTGACAATAAAATGGCAAGTGAAAAAATGAACAACAAGAGATGCTAAACATGACTTAGGAATATAAGTATTAGGTGTAAACCAAAAGCCTAACCTTAAACCTGTTCCAAAACAGAAAACCAATGTAAAGTTAGCAGCATGACTTGCCCTTATTGACCAGGCTTTACTTCACACTGAGCTTTGTCACAAAAAAATTACATGACTTGTTAAAATTGTTTATAATATTATTATTATTATTATTATTATTATTATTATTATTATTATTATTATTAATAATAATAATAATAATAATAATAATAATAATAATAAGAAGAAGAAGAAGAAGATGAAGAAGAAGAAGAAGAACAACAACAACAACAAAACAACAACAACAACAACAATAATAATGCTATTAATAATAATAAAAACAATATAATTGTAATCATAATAATAATAATTCTATAACCTACTACTACTACTACTACTACTACTACTACTACTAATAATAATAATATTTGCACTTATGACAGAGACCCTGTTCTATGTGGTAAGAACTTCTGCTGTAACAACCTGCTGATCATCACCGGGTCATGTGACGTCACGAGGTCACGGAGATGATGTCACATAAAGTATATAAACAGGAAGTAAGTGTACTATCATCACACAGACATTGAAGTTACCTGACTTCATGCCCGCGTGTCGAATCCTCTACCCAATTCAACTCAACTCCTTCATCTCTGGTACCGTGAGTCACCAAACCCAAGACCGGACCCTTTCACCTCACCTCTGATGCCATCTCAGCCTTTCATCACCTCTGCCATCTCTTCAATTCAGCACCAGTTCTCACTCATCCATATCAGGAGCGACCATTCGTCTGGGCCAGATCAGGAGCGACCACCTCGTCTGGGCCGAGTTATCACACAACCTGCACCAATCATGCACGGGACTCAGCCCCCTTGAAGTATGCAATGGCTACCAACCCCCAATGTTTGAACATCAGGAGCCGGGGGTTGATGTGCCGTCCACCCAACAGTTGGTCCGCCGGTGCCGCCGACTGTGGATCCAGGCTCGGAACACCATCTCCCGGACCAATGCTACATCACCCAGCATCGTCAGCGCCACCCTCCGGGACGGTTGTTCCACGTAGGTGACAGGGTTTACCTCTCCAACCGCCACATCAACCTGCACACGGAATCCCGGAAGCTGTCACCCTGCTTCTCGGGTCCCGTCAAGATCACCCACCGGATTAACCCAGTCACCCATAGGCTCCAGCTGCCAGCCTCTCTCCGCATCCATCCTGTGTTCCACATTTCTCAACTTAAACCTGTGTTTTTCTCTCCTCTGTCTCCCCAGGGTCAATCTCCTCCTCCGCCTCGGATAATTGACGGAGGCCCTGTGTATACTGTCCGGCGGATCCTTGACTCATGACTCGTGACGCCATGGCCGTGGCACCCAGTATCTCGACGACTGGGAAGGCTACGGTCTCGACGACTGGGAAGGCTACGGTCCGGAGGAACGGTCTTGGGTTCCCGGTCGGTTTGTCCTCGACAATACCCTGTGATGGATGGACAAATTGTTTTTTTTTCTTTTTATTATATTGTATTGTATTCCCCTTCCTGTATTCCCTGTTGTACTCCCCTTCCTGTTTTCCCTTTTAAAACTGACGTGAGTTGGAGTTTAAGGGGAGGAGTCAAGACAAAGCCCCAGGTGTGTGGCATCAGGGGAATGTAGGCCCAACGCAGTCTTGAGCTCACTGAACTGGTCGTGGAGAAGCAGAGTGCAGAGACTGGCAGTGAGAAGCTGTGTGAACAGACGCACATGCCTCAGAGGTGCTCTATTGGAGAAAAAGGCAGGTCCAGTGGGGCACAGATTCGGATGGGCTGCTGTTCCCCTCAGGGTGTCTTGAAGATTTTCCTTCTCTCATTGAACTGGCTGAAATCCCTGAACTCACCGGGATTTGTGAGGAACTTGCTATGCATGCAGTCGGACATTTTGGATCAGCCAAAAGCCTACCACAAGTGGTGGAGGACAGTAAGACACTGTGGTATTCCTTTTAGCCAGCCTGGCTGCTATGCTCTGTTTGCTGCTGTGAACTGTTTGCTGCTGTGCTTTGTTTGCTGCTGTGAACTGTTTGCTGCTGTGCTTTGTTTGTTGCTATGCTCTGTTTGCTGCTGTGAACTGTTTGCTGCTCTGCTTTGTTTGTTGCTATGCTCTGTTTGCTGCTCTGCTTTGTTTGTTGCTATGCTCTGTTTGCTGCTGTGAACTGTTTGCTGCTCTGCTTTGTTTGTTGCTGTGTTTGTGTTGCTGGGTGTTGAGAACCTTTTTCCTTTGTCACCTAGGCCTAGGGAATGTATTTATTGTATGTGAAAGATGGGGTTTTTGTTTATTTTCTCAATATATCATCAAAGAAACCTGTGCTGTGTGAATGGTGGTACCATGTGACCTAGCACGTAACAACCCTCATCCAGGACTTCCGTCGTCGGGTGTCCTCCCGTCCTGGTCCATCTGGTGCTGGTCCTAGAGGGGGGGGGGGCTGGGGTACTGTCACACGCACCGGGTCATGTGACGTCACGAGGTTTTGGAGATGACGTAAAGTATATAAACAGGAAGTAAGTGTACTATCATCACACAGACATTGAAGTTACCTGACTTCATGCCCACGAGTCGAATCCTCTACCCAATTCAATTCAACTCCTTCATCTCTGGTACCGTGAGTACTCTGACTCTCAGGAGTCGTTTATATACTTTCTGTGTGTGTGTTCACAACGCGAGTTCATATTGGTGTGGACTCTAACTCCCTTAGGAGCGTTCTGAGACTAACTGCGTGGCTTACCTACTCTCTCGTGCTCTCTCACGTCTGAGTTCATCCACCACGCTACACAGTGGGCACAGTTCACTCATTATTCTGCCTTCCACCGTGACATGAGGTTTATCCTCTTATCCTCTACAAGGCATTGCACTCTGTGTCTGTTTGTGGGACCAGTCTTATGTTGATGTTCACACTGATGTGATGTAACAGTTCAGCTTGTGTTGCAGCCCTGGTGTTTGTGAATAAATCACATCCAGCCATGGCAAGAGGTTTTAACGTGTGACGTGCTGTGAGGAGATCAGAAGGTAAATATGTATGGCATCGAATGATTCAACAGTGCAAAAATACTGCTGTTCACTTAGAGAATTAAGTTTTTCTGACAACACTGAAAAAAGTTATGCACTGAATTTGTGCACGGAAGTATAAAAATACATCAACACAATTATTGCCTATGAACAATTTTTAACTTTTTATTCTAATTAATCACAGTGGTACAATTTCTATGGATTTGCTCAATTTAACATATCAAACTATAAACCATAAAGCCACAGTTTGTTTTAATTTGACTCTCAATATGTTACCAATTGCACAGTAACTGTACTCTAATAATATTATTAAAATAATATTTGCAGCTATCTGTACATCTTTAACATGATGTACCATCAATAAAATGGTCATTTAGCAAAGGCTGTCTTTTCCATGCCCTTCAAAAATAATATGCTTGAAAGTAAACACAGTGTATCTGCACTACTTTAGGAAGAGTGTATATTAATTGATGTTTCTGATCACAGCTTAAATCAGTAAACTGTAAATGAAACACATTTTGGAGATATTATTCGCAACCTCCCCACAGTGTATGTGAGGATTACTGAGAATTAATTTGCTCTGGGAACAGCATGACTAAACACTGAATAAATCGAAATGTTCTGTAAAACCAAATCAGAGATGCCAAACAAAAGCAAAAGTTCAACAGATGGAGAAATAAATAAATCTCATGCTGAAGCACAAATGGAAATGAACTGAATCCTCCTGAGACGTTCTTTTTGTTGAGAGTTATTATACAGGTTATAACCAGCAAGGCAGAGACCCAAACCTGGCCATCTGGGAAGTTTTCAGACCAGTGCGACAATGAGGAATATAGGACAGAGGACTGGATCAAAGGTGTGTTATAAAGAGAGGACTGTCTTTCCCAACTTAGTGGAAGAAAATGTTCAACAGTTTGTGCAGTCATGTTTGTAACCAAGTGTGTGTCATGGGGACTCATATACATAAATCAATATAAAGACCCACTGTGATCTTTTTATGGGCTCACCAGTCACACTGCTGACTGTCAGATGTGTCATCTGCAATCACACACCATGTGTTATGATACACACCAGCAGTTACTCAAGCAATTTTATCGCTGTACCAGAAACCTGGAACTGTGCTTTTTTACATTACCTGCTGGTCCAGTATTGAAAGGCCTGGCTTATAAAGTTTCTTACAACCAGTACCCAATCACAGACACATCGTTATAAACATTAATACACCAAACTGGTCTGAGCTCCTAATGAACCAGAGGTGATAGAGTAGAGGAAAACCTCCCTAAAGCTGGAGAAGGAAACCTTGGAAGAAACCAAGTCTCAAAATGGGGACCAATCCTCCTCTGGTGGACCCAGAGTGTGAAAAAGAAGATATAGAAGGCCTTCTTAATCACTGTTGTACAGATTTGCCATCCATGGGTAACAGGGACTCTTAACTGTACTACAGTTAAGAGTCAGTAGAGGTAGTTGTTCCTGGAGTCTGAGTAGATAGTTTAAAATTCTCTAGTCCACAGCAACATGAAACATACTTTTGAACACCAGTTGCCCTTGGCTGGGGGAGGAGCATATGGGGGCTCGGAACCAGCCAAACCAGTTGAGGACAAGAGGCAACAGCGACTGCAGTGATCCGGGGTAAGGTGGTGACCTGGGGCCCCAGTGGTGATCAATCTATTCTGATCCAGTATATTCATCATCGCACCACTGGTTTGAAGACTTCGCAGATGGCCGTCTCACTGTGCTTTGGGTCTCTGCTCTGCTGTTTAAAACCTGTATAATGACTCTTAAAAATTTATGTCTCAGGAGGAATCATTGGAAGAAAATGTTCAACAGCTGGTGTAGTAACGTTTGTCACTATGTGTGTGTGTCATTAGGTCTTGTTGTTACCAAACTTTAGAAGGTACCAGAGCGCAGAGGATTTGTTTATTCTGGATATAAAGCTGCTTAAGTGACTGAAAACACAATTCCAGTTTGGTACCAACAGGACATAATGATGACCAACAGGGCCTAATGGGTGTTCACATCTGTCATTTATAACACATCTGAAATCTGCTCAAATTTTATATCTCAGTAATTCCTTTTTTATTTTTACACACGAATATGACTGAAATATGCAGTATTTCATCATAAGAAACCAATAATGTGAGCAAACTAGCAGCTTTGGGGCTTTCGGGTGGTGGCGGTTCCACTTGTCTCAAGCAGCTGTGAAATGAGCTAGAAATAGAGCTGAGGTTTCTTTGGTTCTTTTTGGTCAGCTCTTGCTTTTGACAGTGCAATTATATTCAAACGGTCACTAAACTTCAGCATTACAAGACCATTACAGTCAGACTAATAATTAAAGTATAACAAAATTACTGTCATTGATAAAACATGTCATCAGTGACCTAGACAATTGCACAGCGATATATAGTACAAACTGCCTATGCACAAGGATTCTCCTGCTTGTGAATGCACCAGGGCGGGCTGTAGAAACATATACGCTGCTCACACTGGTGCTTGTAAACGATTATGTGTCCTCAAAGGGAAAGCAATCGGTTTAACCTCTACACTGCTCCTTCATATTGAGCCACTCAGAAACAACACTTCATCCATCTTGAACAGGAAGGGCAGCCAGATGTGCGTGACAAAGTCAGGCAGTGTGAATGCAAATAACACATCACCACACATCACACACTGGCCTATGGTTTCTACGGTCATGGACACTGATATGCCAATAACAGGAGTCAGGATCATTCAAAAATATATAATAATAATGATAAAGTATCAAGTTTCACAATTCAAGCCCACTCTCTCTGAGTAATATCTACCAGCTGCTGTCATCAAGATCTATTGATGGTGGGTGTTGTTTGATGTGTAACACATCCTATCAGGGAGAAAGAAAGAAGACACTTTCTCTCAAAGGGCAGAAATAGTGATGTTCAATGTTCTTGTCTAGACAGTAAATGACCCATATCGTGTATTCTTCTTATATATTGATTTTTCCCCCTCTTATGATGTGCTAAAATGTTTAAAAAGAACAACCATCATTTATTTTATATGACCATTTAACGAGTAAACTGATGAAAATGGGTAAAGATAAGATAAACTCCAGAATTATTGACACCCCTCATGAAACTGGGCAGAATCAGTCAAATAAGATAAACAATACATATAAAAATTCAAAAGTTACATGAGAATATTTGAATAAATTGTTCCCATAGCTAAGAGAGATCATTCCAATGAGAGTACTACTTTCTAACAGCATATTTTTGACAAAAGAAAATGATTTGCACCCCCAAAGAATATTTTGCATAAAGTCATTGGGGGCAAAAAAGCCTAGTCTCTGTTTTGTCCATGGTCCTTTGGTTTTTCTGGGATATAAATATGAGGTTACATACATGTAAAATCCTTTCAACATGGGTGAAGAGCTGGCAGTCCAGGGGCTCTTATGAAAACCATGGCATAATTCACTAAGTACCAGGAGATTTTGGCCAAAAATCTGTCTGCCTAGGAGGATGAAACTTGGCCGTGGGTGGACTTTTCAGGAGGATAACGATTCCAAACACACATCAAAATCCCTCTCGGCCAACCTGAGAAAAAACCTGACTATTTTTTCCTCCCCAAAACACAGTGTAGAATAAAAATATGCACCTCATCCATTTGTTTCACTCTGAAATATCACTTGCACAGTTGCATTAGTGGTTTACTTAATACATTGAGTTTAGCGTATTTTTGACGAAGGGCTGTCATTAACTCAGCTCCTTTTTGTGCCATTACAAACAGGATGAAAATGAAACTGACTATTTTAGCTGCATAGTTTACTTCTAAGGACTTTATAGTGTGTTTTGAAACTTTGACAACACCCACATACCAAATTAAACTCTTTGACTACAGAAATGTGACGGAAATTCAGTTCTCTATGCAGTGGGCTGGGAGAACAGCAGAAAAGTAAATGGGCCAATTAGAGTCGATAGAGTGGACAGGATGGAAAAGGGAAATAGGGAGAGGACGTGCTTGAAAAGAGGAAGGGACAGAATGTGAGGATGTGTCAAGAAAGGGGACGAGAGATATAACAGCCATGCGATGAGTGTATGTGTGTGTGTGCGGTGAGTAATAAGTGACATCCTGATGGGGAGATAGCAGAACTAAAAGGGGAAATGGACTGAGAAGGGAGAGGAAGAGGAGGAAAGACGAAGAGGAAGAAGAAGATGAGAGAGTTTCTGAGAGGCTTGAAGTAGCAGGCCATCGGTGGAGTGGAACAAAAGCCTCTCTGGCATCGCTGCGTCATTCATCTGTTATCTCAGACTAATTAGAGGGGATTATACGGGGGAAATGTGTCTTAGCTGATGCTTGACTTAATGCACAGTGGGTTCAAATGGCAAAATCCTAAACTGGTGCAATGTGTCCTCAACTGAGTTCTCTCACTCATTCATTAACACCCTGTTAGTTCATCAGAATGCTTACCAGTGCAGGAAATACATGATTTGTGTTGAATTATTCACCCAGCTTCAATATTTAAATCCTGTTTATAACTTCTTTGCGGCATAATAAGAAAAACAAAGGGACACAAACAGGAAACGTGTTACCTAGGAGCTCCAGAAGGTCTAAACTGACAGTAAACTAAACACTATTGGTTGATTCCACTGTCAATTCCAAATTATGTTAGTGGTTACACTGGCATGGTAAGACTAGCATCTGAACCCTATTCAATTACGGAGCTAACTTAGCTATATCTACTTAAAGGCAAATAACAAACATTCAGACTGGATAGTTTTGTGTAGGGCAATCAAGAATTTAACTCCACTGTTTTGAGCTGAAACTTGATGAACTTAGAGTTGATGAGTGTAAAGTGTAATGCATAGAGGCTGGAGGAAAGTGCTTTTCTTATATGAGTCCAATTTAAGATCAAGAATAGGACTTTCCATTAAAACAGAAGAGCTAAAGAACAGTAAAGTAAAACAACTAGAAAAAATGGCTGAGAACAGGAAACTAACAACAAACAAGAAATAAACTAACAAAAGAAACACAGAGACTTTCACGGAAAGCCAAGTGGAGGAGAAAACAAGAAACATCCAAGAACATACAAGTAGTACAAGTAGCAAATACAAACAGAAGAATCCATAATGCACAACAAGGAACCAATAGGAAGACACACACACAGAGAAGAGAAGCCTGGAGTGGTGAAACCTGGGGCATGACCGACAGGTAGAGCCAGAGAAAAGATTGGGAACCAAAATATCAACATGGCAGGAAACGCATGGCCATGATAAAGCAAGGTACACAAATATAAAATCACAAATATCAGACAAAGAAACTTTACAACAAAAGTATTATAAAACAGTCTCAGGCATCCAGCAATGTATTTAAGAAAGAAAGAGCAAGACAGTGAGACCAAAGCAGAAAGACTGGAAGAGAGAGAGAGAAAGAAGAAAGGCAAGAATGAGACAGAAAGAGGGGGAGAGAGAAAGTGTCAGTTTAGGAGCTAGAGAGAGAGAGAGAGAGAGAGAGAGAGAGAGAGAGAGAGAGAGAGAGAGAGAGAGAGAGAGAGAGAGAGAG
>JBBIGB010315889.1:0-10460 GCA_037577075.1 Alestopetersius hilgendorfi | reverse complement strand
TCAGGGTACCTCAGAGGTGCCTAGCGGTCTTGGGAATCGAACCCGGACTTTCTGATCACAGGGTGAATGCCCTAAACTCTAGGCTACCAGCATTTTAAAAGAAAAGACCAGCTTAGATCAGGACTGTGTTTGTATGTGAAGTACAGTTTTGCTGATTGAGTCTAATGCTTGGGGGGTAGAAACTATGTAAAAATAAACTCGTAACTATGTGTTGATTAAAACTAAATGAATTAACTAGAACTAAATTGTATGGGCTTTACTGAACAAATAACAGGGCCTTGATGTACCTTCCATGCTATAACAGTTCTGTTGTGTGTTACAACATTTACAACATAATTTTCTCAACCTCTTGAAACTCCTAGTTTCTGCAGTTAGACAACAGGAAATGAGATCAGGGGAGTTTCCTTTGTATGTGTGTATGTATGCTTGTGTGTATGTGTGTGTGTGTGTGTCAGTGAGGGTTATTAGATCTGCCAAGTTGTCACCGTCACACTGCCATGAGCTCTTCAGGAAGAAAAAAGCCGCCTGAACTTCTAGCCGGCGTAGGAAAACAGAAAGGTTGTTGTGATTGTGAAATCTGGAATTCATTGCTCGGCATTTTGCTCTGGTTACACATGGCCGTGAATATTTTGTGTAGACGTATTCCTAGAAACAGGGCATCCAGGAAGGCTCCGAGTGTGAAGCGGATGCCTGGAGAGGGAGAGAGTGTGAGTGAGATAATGCATTAGGGGGAGGAGAGGGGAGTGTGCTGGTGACAGGCTAAGGAAATGAGGCTCAGGGCATAGAAGGCACAGACATAGGTATGCAAATTGCACAAGATGTGCAAATAAGGTTGCTAATGTACACAAATAGGTACGCTGGCGAGAGTGCTGTCAAAGTAAGCCTGAGAAGATGCACTCTATACTCTTAGAGGCTATCATTAAAGCCAAAAATGACCACTTACGCGTCTAACTGATCAACCCAGACATGTTTAGTGTGTTTATTTAGTCGTGCAGTGGCTAATGTAGTTAACAATCATAGAAAATTACTGGTTAACAAAGTAAACTGCGTAAGACAGAAGTAGCAGTAGTTCTGAAGCCTGCATTTGGTCTACTTTTGTTTTATACCAAAATGCCCTACAATAATCAGAAACAACACAATAATTGTGTTAGGTAGAGGTTTTATCCAAACTATCACTTTAAGGCCCACATTGGTTTGAACCCACATGGGTTTGACTCACTGTTGCAATTTTGTACTTGTGTAGTTGTGACATCTTACGTAAACCTAACTGGCGACACTGTTTTTTCCTGTTTTCAGGGAGCGCCAAGGTGGCCTGGTGCAGCCAGCTAATTTCACAGGCCTCAGCAGTCCATAGAGGTCCCAGCAGAAGAAAGGACAGATGGCCCTCAGATGTTCTGTTTAGCCCCTTTCTGCTGGTCTGTAGCGGCGTTGTATAACGGAGTGACCAAGCACAAGAAGAATGCTTTATGCTTCCTTTACAAAATGTACACTTAGGCTTCTAGTGTACTAGAGGTTTTATTTGAATAAAGGTTATCAGCGCAGATGCCGATTGTGTGTGTTTCTGAATGGCTTCAAGAATATCTCACTGGAATTTTAGTTACCCCTTCAAACTAAAGTGAAATTGCTTTCAGGTTTCACTTTATGTGTTACTTGAGAATTTCATCAGTTTTTCAATGACTCATCATTCACAGTAAATACTTCAGTGGATGAAAGCCCCACTTGCTCAAAGCCATGTTTTGGCAGAAAAGCCAAATTCACACGTTTTTCTAACCCAAATGTTGTCAATCAGTCATCACTTGAGAATTTTGCTTCTTTGGAACATTGCTGCCACACACTAGAAGTCA
This sequence comes from Alestopetersius hilgendorfi, assembly GCA_037577075.1. Taxonomy (NCBI): domain Eukaryota; kingdom Metazoa; phylum Chordata; class Actinopteri; order Characiformes; family Alestidae; genus Alestopetersius; species Alestopetersius hilgendorfi. The sequence continues at coordinate 8,616 of JBBIGB010315889.1, read as the reverse complement.
GCAGTCTCACAATAAGAGTCAATTCCATAAATATATTCTAAAAACTTCACTTAAGCTTCTTGAACTGCATCTGGATCTTCATTAGCTGTGGATGTGGTTTAGGATTCAGTGTAAAAATGCAGAAAACCTCAGCTTTTTCATACACCATCATATCAGTACTGATCTTGCATTAGATTCCTTTGTGTACATTTGAAGGCTGTTGCCCAAAAACTGATATTATATAAGCACTCCAATTCCTGGGGCAGTTTGTGAGAGCACACTCTGTTTTCTACATTCACTGTCTGCAGTGTTTGGCTACGCTGTGAAGTTTGGTAAATTTTTTATAGCTCACAGTAAGTCTGTGAGCTATAAACTGAATCCTAAACCACATCCACCACTAATGACGAGCTAGATGTGATGTGAGTGGGCTGAAAGAAGTTTTGTGGATGTATTTACTGAAAAGATTTAAGTGACTTCTACTAATTTTTGTTGTTTCTTAGCAACATTAGCCTAGCAGTTTCAGTGTTGAACTTCAGAAGCAAGATTTGTACTCCAAACATCTTTTTGGCTAATTGACTCCATCTGGGCTGAGTGGAAAATTGTGCAGATTTGATTTTCGCCAAATCATTTCTTTAATTAGTTGCTATTAAGAACAATAACTTAGATTTATTTCCATGCACTTTCAAAACAACCGAAAATCCACTGACTCAGAACATGCTCATAATCAAAACCAGAAGGCAGCTCTTCAGCCAAAGGCCAGCTTGAATTGTTTTGAGTCAATTTCATGTTTTCCGAATACAGTCCCTTAAAGGTGGGCCCATAGCTGACATCAGTGTTCAATAGTGTGTACACACACTAATAAAAGCACTGTCAAAAGAATGGAATGGTTATGGGCTCAGTGTCACCATTTCCAATGTCATTGTTGGCTACACTGGGTGGGGGAGCACTGGAACTGTTTATATCATTTCAAGTCAATTTTATGTTTTTGCATTGAGTGAATACAAAAACTGCTCTGGATGCAGCAAACATATTAAAGAATTAGTTTTCTTTAACTTTCCAGTACATGCACATATATACACACATTGCTAACAGGTTAGAAATGCTGTTTTTAGTTCTTTTACAAGGACGGCCATTCATTTCTCTTATGAGTTATTTAACTCATCATTTGTTGGCTATGCTGTACACTTGAATGTAACTCTGGCCTGTAGCACATAACACAGTCATTTACTCCTAATTGCAATTCAGCGCAATTCAGAGGGATGAAGAGCAGTTAGTGACTAATTGTGACCAAATAATTGGCACTCCAAGTCCTAGGCCCTGTTAGGAAGGTCAGTCCCAGTGCTGCGAGCAGTTGGTAATTAACTGATTGACCTACTGTGTTGAATGAATAAGTGTATAATTAGCCTATTTCTAAAGCTCTGTTTTTTAAATCCATATTTTAAGCAACTAGTCACTAGAGTCCAGCTACTTCAGCACCTGTTCACTGGCTTCTGTTATATTAGCAACAGGTTTTGTCCTTTATTAAGTTTGAGGAAACACATTAAGACAATGTCAAAGGCAAAGATCAGGTTGAGTTTTCCTTTAGGACATTTTCACAAAAAGCCTGATTTGTGTTGAAGAGCATTGTGGGACTCTGATCTGTTCTAAAAGCTCTACAATGCAAAAAGAACCCCTGAAATGAATGATAATCCAAGTTGCCAACAAGAACGAGGCTCATGGGTCCTTGACCAAAGGACCAAGTATTATATGTTGTAGGGCATGAAAATAACAAAAGCCTGGGAGTGTCGTTTAGTACTGCCTGGCTGTAGAAAAAATGGTAACCAAAACAATCTATTTTTTAAATGTTAGTAATCAAGAGATAATCCTGGGCATTTATGGCAATTAATATGAATATTAATAAAGTTTGCACAGCAAATTAGTCCATTTTGTGTGTCTGAAAAATGTACTTATCGCTGGTAACTAAGTCACCTATTACTGGGTTCCCCCTCAGTAGGAAGTGGCTTCTCCTAGCATCACATGATCTGCACCACATGGTGGCATTTTCTTAGCAAAACATGCTTGAAACTACTGTGCAAAAGTCTTAGGAACCTATGCAAACTGTTTAAAGCCATTTTTCTCAGTGTGTGTGATGTTTCCTGCTAACAGCAAATTAACATTAGAATAAATGCAAACAGTAAAAAGTATCAAGATTTGTTTTGTTGGTAAAAAAAAAAAAAAAAAAGTAGTGGATATTTTGTGAGCTGGTGTGGAAAACACAGTGCTGTGTTTCATCTTTGCCAAAAATCTAAAAATCTGAGTCTGGATAATTCACATTCTAAATAGAATCTCTAAAATTATCAAAGGTTTGTGGAAATGCAGTTACAAAAGTGCTGTGTGCTCCTCATGCTAGGCTTAATGGTGAACCAAATGATCAATTGTTAATTCATTTCTTATGTTATTTAACTCAGTGGGAAATGCAAGGGTGAGTTCAGGGTATTTCTTATCTTTTTACTGCCACTTGACCGTTTAAGAGGTCATCAGGTGTGAAGCAGCGGAACTACACCATCCAAAAGGTTTAGAAGGAGTTGAAGCAGCGTTTGTGATCCAGAGCTCATCATCCAGTACTCATCAGTATTGCTCTCCTGGCTGAATACAATCAGATACTCACATCATATAGTGTAAAGTCTTTCCAGTGGAGGGTTTTTCTGCAGAAAACAGGGAAACAGAATCCCTATGAATACATTTGAAGACAAGAACAAGCAGGTGTGTACAGACTTCCATGGAAAACTCTCCCGTTATCCCTCTATAGCAAGATTTTACTCTGGAACACCACCGATGCAGGTGGCAGCTTTAAGTGTTTTACAGTTTAGGCCCAACACAGATCCAGCTTTATGAAGAGTCAGCTGGAGAACCCAGATGAACTTTTGCTTGAGAGGGATTTCTCTCTACCTGATTGGCTGTCGGAGGGATTTATTGAGCTGGGCAGTTCAGAGTGCTGAGTTAATGTAATTGTCTAATCCAGAGTGGCAGGGGAATAGAAAAGCTCCGGCAGTGTTTAAAAGTCTCAGCACGGCCGCCGGGCCCACAGTCACGTAAGTCTTAATGAAGTTATTTCTCACAGGACCACACTTTTAAATAGCCCTGAGAGACTGCACTCTCGAGGGAGCCACAGGGGCAAGACTGCGTCAAAGTACTGTCTACAAAAGATGTAAGATGTACAGAGTAAGATGTGTGAAGACCCTTTTAAAGGTATAAAAAACATTCACATAATGTTTAACAATTTGAAGGATTCTCCCAAAAACCACATACATACCAGTACCAACTGTGGACCATGTATATTGGGCCATTCATCATGAAATATGTCAAGAACGGTTCACTGGTATTTCCAAATAAATTAAAAATATGGAACTATTGTGTTTTTATACGACAGCACCCAGACAACTATGTAGAGTAGATGTGATAATTGTGCTTATTTGTATCTTTCAATTTCCATTTAATTGAATTTGGCAATGCAGCTCTGTTTGTGTGTACTAAGCTATCTTTAATGCTTGGTTACTTGAAGAGTATTCCGCGTTTGTTGTGCCTGAGTGATAAACTTCAGCTGTAGACTGAAGGGAGCCGGTCCAAGCTCCAGCTGTTCACAGCAAAATGCCTCACTAATTACTCACAGCAATTATGGCACTTACCCCTGAGCTGCAAGGAAATTGGAGTGTGTGACTCCACACGGCGAGAAACTAGGGTTTACTAGAACAGAAGACACCAGCTGATTCAGGAAAAATGCAAGACTACAAATACAATCCAGCTAAACGTGCTCTTCTGATTGCAAAGGCAACTAACAGAAGCGATGGAGGTTAAAGTACATTTGCTTAAATAAGTGTTTAGTAGCACAAGAGGAATTCCACCGAACCCTAAGTCACTGAGTTGTAAACGAGATCATTGAGAGTGGTTTGGTGCGAAATGCTTTGTTCCAGAAAAATGTACTGAGTCAGAAAAGTTCCCAGTGGCAGTGATAGGAACCAGATGTCTGAAGAGTTTAGTACCCCTAAAAGCTTCCCCACAGGGGCTATCATTGCCTGTGTTTCCGATACACAGTCTGATAGTTTTATGGTGCAATTTTGAGGTGCAGTTTTGGTCTAAAACATAGTTTATGAGGTTAATCTTGGTTTAAAGTTGTCAGAGAGGTACACGCAGGGCATTGTAAGGTAAATTATTCCCCAAAGGAAATATATTTACTCACCATTATTACATATAAAACTCAGGAGGCACATACAGGTTCACTGGTGGGTTTGGATAATTAATAAAATGACTATTTTTGGGTTGTTGACATCATCACCTCCGGTTCCATTCACCACCACTGTAAAAAATTTTGCAAATCAAATCAGTCAAGGTTGTTGAAGCTCTGTCTCAGACTTTGTTCAGACCTTGTCTGTATCATGACTGGGTTCCGAAACTCTTCTGTTAAAATCCTGTGTGTTCATATTCTTTCAGCCCCTGATATTCTTTCATTTTTCAGGTCCTAAAATGGACTTATCTGGGGCGGCACATTTGGGCATTAATATCTGTACAAGTACTGTTCCAGGCCTCACTCAACTTTGCAGGATGAAGGACAAACACGTGTAAAGGCCAAAGTCATTACACGCCTGTTTGGTACAACATTTTATTTTTATAAAGCCCTAGATTTGGAAACAAAATGCAAAATTCCTAAACAAGAGTGATACCAAGGCTACAAAAAAATGTATATTAAAAATGTACATTACATATTAAATTTGCGATTTAAAATTTAACGACTCCTATGAGTAAAAAAGTAACCACTCCACTCCACATCTCTCTGAGTTCATGATACAATGACACCCCGATCGTAAATAACATAGCTTGTGTTTATGACCTGCAGAAAAAGTTACTCTAATCAGTGTCTCAGAGGTTGGAATAGCCTTAAGTAGAGATAATAATGGAAAACTCTGCTTCTCTGTTTTAGGTGTTTTTGTCCTATAGGCAAAACAATGCCTTTCACTATATTTAACATGGAAGGACATTCTTTGTACATTCATTGTCATGTTCCTTCTAGCTACCATGTGCCATTTTGGAATGGTTGACTTAACTTTTAACATTATTTTACATTTTTTTCTAAATGTAGGGCCTTTTAGAAAATCAAAATTTCACATGAAGTCACAGGAAGTGACCCTTCATTCCTGTTTTTCTTGCTTTTTTTTTTTAATTTGCTGTTCTCTAACACATGACATTTCATTTCAAGAAAAATGGTTTCATAATTGTAAATTTGCATTATACTCAGACCTCATTCATTTAATCCACTTAATTCACTTAACCAAGCATAATGGAGTAGAGTGAGTGAGTGTATGTGTGTGTGTGTTCATGTAGGGGGTTCATGTTTGTACTAACAGCATTAGCCAAAGTAAGTTTTGCTTTAATTTGGGTCAAGGCTTGCAGTGCATTCTTTTCTAAACCAAATGCTTTTAGCACTTTCATTACCAGTGCAGACAGAATACATTCATACCTTTAAAACGGGTTTCTTGAAGGACTGATTGGTACGCTCTTAAAATAAAGGAGTCCAAAAGGTTCCTTAGATCAGCGTCACAGAAACAAAAAACACGTTTGTTTCCCTAATGAACCTTTCTAACAAGGGATATTAATGCAGTGTGTTTAAAGGATCAAATTGCAAATTGAAAAGCTCTTTAGGCAGTGGCCTGTCTAGGATTTTAGACATGGGGTTGCATGGTGGGTGGGGGTTGCAAGAGTGCATTAAAAGGTGGCATCACCTAATTTTGTATTGAACAAAATCACACTGGCAGAATATGCTATTTGTATCTGTGGACAAACTGAATGACTGATTGTGATAGTACTGTATTTTCGTCATATTTGGTCTATAATGGGAGTGCTTTTAATTCAGATACATATGCTTCAAATACATATTATTTATTTTGAAGTTCAGAGTTGGGGTGATGAGGCCTTCAGTGAATTTGAAAAACCTGAAAAAAGCTTTTATGCTTAATAAAATCTGTGACATAAACATAAAATGAGCACTGATCATGTTGTTACTCCATGGAACTCTTGAGGTGATTATTTTGTTGTCAGTGTTGTCAATGTTCTCCAGTTCATATTGTGACCAAACTTTCTCCAACCTAGATCTAACACACGTGACCTACATAAAGATGGCACAAATAGGTGTTTGAGTGATGCCTTAATAAACTATTTAGCATCAATCCATCCATACAGCTGTCTGTCTATTCATATTTCCACCAGTCATCCATGCATCCACCTATCTGTCCGTCTATCCTTCCATCCATCTCTAGATCCATCCATCCATCCATCCATCCATCCGTCCATCCATCCATCCGCTCAGGTAAACACCAGAACAGAGAGACTCAGGAGGGGCTCCTATCCTCAGGCTGTAAGACTCCAGGACATGCCACTACAGGTCGTAAACCTCTGACAATAAATGTATGCATATGTGTCTATATACACATACACACATACATATTTAACGTTTGTGAGTGTATGTATGTGTGTGTATAGCCTATATATGTACAAATGTGTATATGTATATGTAGAGTATATACAGTACTAAATATATCTTATTCCATATCTATACTCATCTGTTAATGATCCCTATCATCAAAATATGGTACCCTGCACGTTGTCATGCCTATAAATACGACTGCACGTGTACAACATACATTTAAATGTCAATTTTGCACAATATTGTGTCTATGTTGCACAGAATATTTTTCTTATTTTAGTTTTAGTCCATTTGTTATTATATTGTCTTATCTCTCTTTACTATTTGGGGTAAATTTCACTTGTATAACTGTGTATGTGTCAAATAAAGGATCTTGAATATCTTGAATGATGAATCCCTTGAATCCTACATTCATCCATCCTGAAACTTGAACGTTTCTTAATATCCTCAGTTAAATGTACTTGAATGAAAATACATGTAACGTAATGCGTTATCTCTCAGTCTTCCCGAACTAGAGTGAATGTTTATGTTTTCTGAGCACACTGCGTGGGGGATTCCCTGGCCATCAGGGGTATACCCAGAAACCCTCCAAAAAACCCTCGTAATAAAAGCGAAACTGAAATTTCGCTCAGACCGCGTTTTTTTTCCACCTCGAGCTGCTCAGAACTCCGCGTGTTTTAGACGAGTCGAGAGCAGACAGGAGAGACTGTTCAGATCACAGCTGACCAGGAGCTCATCTCTAACATGCTCCGAGGGCTTTAATCCCACCCGGACATGAAAACAACAGGGAGCGGGGGAGGGAGCCGGACAGAGGGAGGAGCAGGAGGAGCAGGAGGAGGAGGAGGAGGAGGAGGAGGAGAGGGCATCTAATCGGATTATGGCGCTTCAGGACAGTCCCGACCGCTGTGTCAGGCTCAACAGTGGAGGAGCGGCACTTCTGTTAGACCCCGGACCTTCTCAACACTGAGGACCACTTCTGTGCTCTGGGAGTGTGTTTCTACTGCACTGGAACTGCTACCTGGTCACTTTGGAAGGATCTGTAACCTATTTTTTTGTCCAAACAGAGATCATCCCACTGAGAAATGAGAAGATGCACTGGATGAAGATAAGCAATGAGTCACATTTACCAGTCATAGCATCTGATGGGGAGCAACTGGTCCTGTTCATTCACTGAGAACTCCAGTCACTCCAGATGGGTTTGTCAAATGAAAGGACGTCAACTTCTCAAACACATCTGTTTGTCCTTGTTTTAGTTATTAACATTTGATGTCAAATTCCTTTTGTTGTCCGTAATTTCATTATGTTGATGACGGCATCTGTGCTGGTCACTATATGGTTTTTGAGGTTTGTTCTTATATTTTAGACCCAAAAGAAAATAACTGGACCAATTGCAGAAGTTTTGTTCTGAGCTGCTACTTTGTATTGTGACTAAAGATTTTTTTTTTTACTTCATTGCTTTACCAGAATACCACTTTTTACTCTATTGGTTCAGGCAACGGTAATCCACTACCCTATCCCATCTTCTATCAGTTCTCCATCTTTATGACACTTTTTAAGGTTGGAAACGATGTCCGAGTCATAGTGGAACCTTATGAACCTCTCTCCATCCCTGCTGATTTAGACCTAAGGGTTTAAATGGTGGGGACACTGGACAGTAGGGATGGTGGAAGCTCCTCTATGGCCAAAGCTCAACTTGTTCACCGCGCCGGAGCTGCTTCAGCCCGCGTGCAGCCCGCAATACCCGAAGAGGCGGCCGATACTGCCAATGACGATTATGATGAATACCTCGGTTCCTGTGATTCTGAGTACAGCGAACAGGATGACTATGAAGAATATGACGAGTTCTCCCAGCTGCCCGACACCAGGAGCATCACCTCAGACGACTCCTTTTACCCACCGGAGGACTTTGACGACTTTGAGGAGTCAGAGAGGAGTCCGTCCCCGGACAGTGAGACGCCACTACTGAGCTTCTTCCAGGCATGTTCTTGCAACCAAGCACTGATTGTTAAGCTCATGATACGGCGGGGCGTCACCAAGGACGAGGTCCAGGAAACCGACAAAAACAACAGGGTGAGTCAGTATTAAAGATGTTGATGAGACCATCTTTCCTGAGCACTGCCACAAAGGAGCTTTTGTTATTTTAATTCTCTCTCTCTCTCTCTCTCTCTCTCTCTCTCTCTCTC
>JBBIGB010315835.1:0-10463 GCA_037577075.1 Alestopetersius hilgendorfi | reverse complement strand
ACACTGATTAGAGCTGTGATACTCGTATACACAGCTCCCATAATGTTCCTATAGGCCCCCACACTGATTAGAGCTGTAATACTCGTATACACAGCTCCGATAATGTTCCTATAGGCCCCCACACTGATTAGAGCTGTGATACTCGTATACACAGCTCCTATAATGTTCCTATAGGCCCCCACACTGATTAGAGCTGTGATACTCGTATACACAGCTTCTATAATGTTCCTATAGGCCCCCACACTGATTAGAGCTGTAATACTCGTATACACAGCTCCTATAATGTTCCTATAGGCCCCCACACTGATTAGAGCTGTGATACTTGTATACACAGCTTCTATAATGTTCCTATAGGCCCCCACACTGATTAGAGCTGTGATACTCGTATACACAGCTTCTATAATGTTCCTATAGGCCCCCACACTGATTAGAGCTGTGATACTCGTATACACGTTGTGTGCCAGTTTAGGTAGGCTTAAATCTCTTTTACTGTTTCCAATTTTGAAGGTTGCAGCTAAAAAGTACTGTAACTTTGAGATTCCTGCTTCCTTCACTGGAGTGCATCGCTACCTGCAGAATGCTTATGAGAGAGAGGAGTTCAGCCAGACGTGTCCAGCTGACATTGAGATCGAGAAGGCCTATCTGAGTGTGGCCACCAAGAGGTCATAGTCAAAAACTGGACGGGAACTCGAAAGGTCTCACACTCTCTATACATGGGCCATGGAGGAGGCGATTTATATTTAACTCTGTACATATTTTAGAATCGAAAGGTTTGTTTAAAGGGATAATCCAAGTTTTTTCAGCTGTTTTCATCTGAATTATCACTGAATTCTATTTTGATACATTGCCTGATACTTAGAAGGCTAAAAGAAGACAGTTGGCAGTTCCTGAAAGTAGTTTCTTCTGAGTGCAGGGAAATGTGTGGAAATGAGCATCTGCAGTTACGGACTGTACACCAGATTGAAGACCAGATTGAAAAATACTGGACTATTCCTTTAAATGAGTGCAATGGCTGTGGGTTTGTTATAGGATAGCAGTAAATGTTAAGTGTTATCATTATTCATTGCGCCTATGATCCCAAAGACCTTAAACCAATAAATGAAGCCAATAGAAAGGGAATGGCTCTAAGAGAGCTATGTTGCATTAGGCCACATGTGCAATTAAGTGTACATCAAACATGATTTGCTTTGTTTATAGTGTATATATGTATTTTTTCACACAGCTAACCTCTTTTCTTTAAATTTCTATGTATGTCTACTAAATCATAATGTACATATAAAGTATATACGGCAGGCGTGTATCAAGCTTTCCAAAAGTGGGGGTATTCTGGGATGGGGAAGCCAAATTATAAAATTATAAATACGATCTGACCCATGTAGTATCCTTTTAATCTGACAAAAGTGGGAGGGGTGGAACCACTTTTCAGCCAAAGCTTCTCACCCCCCGCCCCCCGGTTGTGCTATGTCCCTGATATATGGCACAATATGTGTATGTGTACTGTGCTAAAATATTTCAAAGTAAGATAAAGTGAGCTGATTATATATCTCCCTGTCAAACTAAAAAGCCAGCAGTCATGTCAGAATTCAGGAAGTTTTATCAGAAAGGTTTAATGCTGACGCGCAAACCATTTACAGAAAGGAAAAGGTCAAATGTGTTTTGTTTCACATTTTAATGAAAAATAAAAAATCATTTGACACTTATTGACAATGTGGTGCCACTGGCTGTTTTCTTCTACATTCAGATTTCCACACAAAGGCTAAAGGACTGAAGGATGGATCAGAATTTCTGGAAAACAATTTAAATAGACACAGTGATGGTCTCAGACATGAAAGCTCTGCCCATGTTTTAGATCTGTGCCTCATAGAGCTCCTCATTTTGCTAAAAAATATATAGGCATGGTGCAGTTACTGTGCTGTAATCACTGTCAGAGGGCTGCTGGATCGGCATTTAATGGAGAAGATAAACAATGAGACCACATTTGTTTGTACAGAAAGGGTGGGGTGAGCTGTTCCTCTGTATTTCCAAAGGGATCAGCTCCTAATTTGTCACACAGTACTTCCAGAAACAGGCTGTGAGGGAGAGACAAAGACCCAGAATTAGTGCTCAATACTGTACCAATGAGGTTGTATTTCTGATGAGCCTATCCACATTTGAGTTTGTCTGCCTCTAATCTTGACTGAAATCTTTGAATAACAGTTAGGATCTCATTTGTCACTTGAACAGCCAACTGTACACGATGTGTGGATAAGTTTTTACACACACACACACACACACACACACACACACACACACACACGCACACGCACGCGCACACACACGCACACGCACGCACACACACACGCGCGCGCACACACGCACAGTTATGCACATTGTAAAGCACAATTATTGTTTGTTTGACAGTTAAACATATTATAAAATGAAACATATAAAAGTAAAGGTCAAAGCATATTTTATATTTTAAGTGTTCTCTTTCCAAGACTTGTATATATTTTTACTTAGAAAATTCACTATTATAATTTGAGTAGCATCCCCAAATTTGGCTGCATGAAAGCTTAGACATTGTTTGGTATAAAAACAATATACAGTATACAAAACTAACAAACAAAACTAATCTGACTGATTTTGCATATGACTGTAAAACAGTATAACCCTGCAGTAATAGTGCTGAAAACATCTCTGTCCCTCCCTCAGTATAGCAGCTCTCACCTCTCTTGTTGGGTTTGGGTAAGTTCTGCTCAGACCGAAGAAAGCCCTGGGAGCGCAGGTTGTCTGCTGCTGCCAATTTTAACAAGGCTGCTTTTAAGTCGTCCACCTAGGAAGCGGTTATAAAGGGAATGATATAACTGATTATAAGGTCTGATTTCACAACAGTCCTGTTCCATTATGTAATTCCATACATTTTTATTTTATTCCAACCAAATAAACACAAAATTCAGTCAAAAAGTCAGTAAAAATAGTTTATCAGATCAACCTAAAGAGATGATTCATGTGTCAAAGAGCAATTTAATAGTTATACTACAAAATAAAAAATTCTTTAAATTAAATAATGCAAACCTTTTAAATAAATTTTACCATAGAATTTAACTGTGGCAAACCAAAGAGCCCATACTGAATTTAATATAATTGGCACTGATAACGATAGCTGTTTTTCAGACTGACTGATTGCTTTCGTGCATTTTATACCAGTAAAGGTTACAATATTGATATTCCATCAAAAGGAAAGGCAATCATGTTCTTACCATGTTGTTCATTTTCACTTGATTTAGACTCTCCTTTCCTTCTGAGACAAAAAGAAGAGAACCGTTACATGATCACCTCTGCAATTAGTGCCCGATCTGAAACGACTCCCACAACAAATATCCAGACCCTCTCACCTTTAGGCCAGGCATCTCTGTCTCTTTCCTGAAGCAAGAGAGGAAAGACATTTTTGACATCTCTTTGTTCGCTCAGGTCATCACTCTGGTGGCCATCCTCCACTTCTGCCACCAGTTTCTGTATGAGGTCTGGTAGAGAATAAAGATCAGTTTTCAGTGGTCAGGTAAGATGAATGCGAACATGCAAACACTGGAGCTATCCAGACATCCAGTCATCATTATCTCCAAAATGATAACTTTACAGGAGAAGTCAAAACTGTTATTTACTTCTAAAGCATGTTAACGTAAAGAGATTTCATTCCAGGTATTTCTGCAGTATTTTTACAGGTTTATTGTTCATGAAGTGTTCACACAGTGTGAAGAGCAGCTTATACTCATTTGATAACAAGGTGATACCTAAACAAGGGTATACTTGAACATAGTGGGGCAATGGTGGAAGGAGCCTAGTGGGTAAAACACTTGTGAACCCGATGACCACAAAGTTGCAGGTTCAAACCCCCACTTTCAACCACTCAAGGGCACCTTGAGCAAGACACCCAGCTGCTCCAGGGGGACTGTCTCTGTAACTAATGACTGTAAGTTGCCCTGGATACCTGCGCCTGCCAAATGCTGTAAATGTAAGTGGTACTGCTAAAGTTTAAACATCATGGTCAAACTTTGGGGATTTTTGAAAGACAATAAAACATTCTCTGCAAAAAAATACACTTAAATGTGACATTCATTCATCCATTCATAATTTGAGCTGCTTGTCCCAGCACCCTGGACAGGTTGCCAATCCATTGCAGGGAATAGGCCATTTTTCCACACATTTTACTGCCCAATTTCTCTTAATCTGACTTTAACATATTGAAAAACATGTGGCATAACTTGTGTTCATGTTAAATTAAGCAAATGAACAGTAACTGTGCATTAAAATGCGCTGAAGCATGCTCCTTGTAGAGGATGTGTACTCATTTTCCCTTAGAAAATCTTCAAAATGTAATTTGACCAGAGCCCCCAGTTTTTGCATCTGACTGCAGAACAGCACAGAAATTGCATTCAAATAATCTTTCAATTTCAATCACATTTTTCTTTCACACAGAAATGTTCCAGTTGCTGTTACATGCAGCTTTAAAGAATTAAAGTCTTAGAATTTATTTCTTTAAACACTGAAAACTGCACTGATCATTTCCTCAGACGCAAGGTGTTACATTTGATTTTGTCCTTGCCCCTTTCCACAATGGTCTGCAAACAACAAAGTGGGCTTACCTTCCTGTGGTATCAGCACTGTGTCTGGATATAATGGTAAAGCACGGGTTGCGGAAAAGACCACAGCCAAAATGTAGAGCAACGCCACAGGCAGCATGTTGAGAGGATCACGCAGGTCTTTACTAGCTTGACCTGAGAGAGGACTTCTGTTTTATATCTTCTCAGGCCATCTATCCTGGTCAGATCGATACTACTCATGTCACCCTGTCCCAGCGTAAATGGGTTTGACGCGACGGCACCCTCGTCATAAGCGCAATTCAGGGTGCAGTGACAATTCATGGATGCCTATCTCTGCTTGCACAGTGAGCCCTAACAAATGTTTGCTCTCCTCCACCAATCATCCAGTGCTCAGCCGACTATGATTGTTTATGTCCTGCACGGATATTTAGGGGTATGAGCCATATGCTCCATTCCTCTAAAACCTAGATGCATCATTGTCTTCATCAAGATGTAAGAGTTGCCTTAAAGCACACAATGGAGATTTGGGTTGAGTAACTGGTTCTTTTTGAAATTCTGATTTCATTTAACATCATGATTTGGAAAGGGAAACATTTTTTTAATTTAATTCCTCTGATGTAAATAGTTCATTCGGAGTAGTTAGGTGTGAAATTCTAGAGAAGCAAGTGATGGTAGGAACCAGGGGTCGCAATGGCACTGCAAAAATAACCATTTTATTTACTACCCAAAACCACCAGTGGCTCTGCATGTCTTTTGAGATTTTGTATGTTATGTTAACAAATACATTTTTGGATTTTTAGGGGAATACGTTTGAATTGATCTTTGCATTGAATGTATTAAAATCTAAAAATCACCTTTAGGCCAAAGCCTGTCTTAAACATGTGTCTACATAAGGTAGCATTTATTTATGACCATGTAATATACTTATAACCATGACATTTTGAGACATTCAACTCTTCAGACATCTGGTTCCTATCACCACCACTGCGAAAAAAGTATTACTTTACATCACAGCCATTGAAATAAACAGAAAATTTTAAAAAGTGTAATGAATGTTCCTGATATATTTACATTATTTGTGTTTTCTTAATAGTACATTCACTGAACTTAAAGGCAAATAAACTGATAGACAAAACTATATAGATATTCTATTTGCATGGAATTGATGTACACTCTCAAAGGACCACTGTTTATAATTAGCTAAATTGGTCAATTCAGCCATATTTACTTTGCAGTTTCAGTAAATGAATCTATAATTAATTTCATTTAGCCCTTAATAACCTAAAATCTGTTCATGTTCTCTTGATGAATCAGAACTGAGCATTTATGAATGCTCAAACTGATTCTAAGACCAGGTGCTCTTGTTGATGCCTGTTGCGGGCCACTGCTATTGTTTCTCAGGCCTGTATTTATCAAAGTGAAGGGTATATAATACAACACGGAGAGGCTGGTGTCAGATGAACAACAACACTGCATGATGATGGATAAGGCTGTCTATAGGTTCCACAAAGTATCAGCTACCACCAATATCTCTCATGAGTCTGCTTTTGATAAAACATCAAAAGTGTCAAACTAAGAACAAACAAACAAAAAAAACATGATATTGCAGTTAGGAAATAAAACCCCTAAGGTCCTAGAGGCAATAGTTCAAGATATTTTGTGATGTGAAGCTATCCAGGCATGTTCTGAGCCTCCTCTCAGTTATGTATTACTTGAATTTCACAGGTAATAGCCCTTTCTTTTCCATTCTTTTTAATAAACTTTGAATCACCCGCAGAGCCATTTATGGTATTTATGTGAATTAAATTCATGACTCTCAACTGCAGCATTAACAATGAGATTGCAAATCCCAGAAGCTCATTCCGCCTCTTCCAGTGTGTGGAATTCTTAGGTTTGGCAGTACATAGTGTATTTGGATTACATGGGTTTTAAGCACTTGGTGCTTCAAAAGAGGATTAACAGTGACAGCTGTACAAGTATGGGAAATGATGTCTTATTTTACACTTTAATTACAGAGACATAGGCTAATGTGTCTTATTGCAGACATCAATCCCAGTTAGAGGTTAATTAATCTTTTTCCTATGTCTAACATTATTTACACATTAGTCTGTTAATGTTACCTCCATAGTAATACATTTATATATAGTAACTGTTAACACAATTTTTATACATATATATTTTTTATATATACAATGTCTTTTGGACCAGCTAGGATCATAGTAATACGTTATTGTATTGAGTATATGCTTGCTGCTGTGTCTCTCTCCCTCAACCATCATGATATACTCCCTCAACATTATACTGTTTTTAGGTCTGTAATTCACTGCTTAGAGCTATATCTTTTGCCTTGTGATGTTTTATTGCAGTCATATTACAAGGAAATTATTGTGAAACGGAGAAGTGTTATATTGCACCATACTTTTTAATTGCACTCTCAACAATATACAAAGTTTCATGTCATTTAAGAATACAGATGGAATTATAATGGGGTGAGAATATAAAGTCAGGCATGCCCCTAAATCACAAATGGATCAAATAAAATAAAAATAAGCCATTACACTAAAAATAAATCAGTGCAGTTAACTCCTCACAGAAAGCCAGTGTACAGCACATCACACAGCATGACAGGAGATTATTAATATGCAAAATGATCAAAAAAACTATATATATATATATATGGGAAAGAATGAATAATACTAATGTCATGGATCCTCAAAAACAAAAAAGACAATTAAAGCAAAGTTTGTGACAGTTTCAAAGGAACTATTATTTTAAACCATAAATTATTTCAAAACCACACTGGCTCTTAAATTGGTTTTAAAAAAATAAATAAAACTTCATTACTGTATATTATAAGACAATTACATATTTGTTCATACAATGAAAAAAATATTGGTGAAAACCTTTTGACAATATGCTAATGTTACAAAAACGTTTTAGTGCACTCAGTGTTTCGACTGTGAAATACGTCTACCACAAAACAATATTTAGACCTAATATACATGGAGAAAAATAAGTTAAACACAGTTGTATGTACCGATTGGAAGGCCAAACATCATTGGTGCATCAAATTTTTCTGTTTTTTGTGGCTCTTTATTAAAAGGCTGAATAAGGACTCTATCTATCGGGACTGTATCTATCGAACCAGTACCCTGGATTTGAAAAAATACTATGCAAACTGTAATAACAGACAAGCGTTTAAAAGGGATGCAAAGGTAACAAGATTGGTTTGATATCTCAAATGTATAGCAAACACATTTAAAGTGTCTGATGGCAATTTGTATAAAACTACTCAAATGTAAAAGCTTTTAAACACTTCTTAAAGACCAAAAGGAAATTTTTGGCTGATGAGTAAAACTAACTGTCAAATACTGAAACAGCTCTGATTGACTATGCAGGTTTTCTTCTGGCCCAAAATATTTCAAAGAAACGTTTTCAATAAAAAAAATACCGCTGTGTTGAAAATTATATGTATATAAAGATTCAAAAATCTGTTAAAGTGGTTAAGAGCACTGATTTGTAATAGGTTTTAATGCACTGTGATTTTGTCACCTCCCACATAATCACTGATGAAATTTTCAGGTCAGAGTAGAAGCAAGAACACGTTGAAGGTAAAGAGGTGTCTTGTGTGTTGTAAACATCACGTCTTGTGGCTTGAATTCTGATATTTAAAGGTGTAAGGGGTAGGACCTGTAAGCAATGAATTAAATTAGAATTCTACGCAAAAGTATACCAATCCTACCCCCACACTTTTATTGTCTTGTTGTACACTTTGGATGCATTTTACACTCAAGCTGATGCAACAGTTTTTTGTTTAATTCAAATTATTACACAAAATAATCAAGAAGCGATACTACAGCTTGCAGTGCGCACTGCTAAATTGAGACTGGAAACTTTCTGTTTGATTTCCAAGTATGTTCTTATTCCATATCTGAAGAATAGTGGTATAGTGACCTGTAGTCTCATCACTGTTAGACCCTTGTTCTATCCACTTTCCCCAGATGGGATAACTGCAGTAATTGGGTGTTTATGCTTAACTGAGGGAAAGTGAGAAGTGTCCTGGCCTAGAGCTTCTCAAAGCAGATGGAGCAAAGTAGGAAGATGGCATACAGGACCATAAGACCCACGCCTAATCTCCGGTCCAGTCTCCAGCGGTTCAGATGTACACTTAGAACCTGCAGCACAAGGTAAGAGTAAAAAAAACGACCATGTGAAACTGTGGCAGCCTGCTTTAATTCATAGAATTTCTAAACTATTTTAAACAATAACCAACACATTTTTCTCTTTACCTTAGATGTTGTTAATCCGCAAAAGACTAGAGTTCTAGAGTTTTGCTTGGTTTGTTTAACACTGGAGCTACGAGGCTAATGGTGCTAACAAACACTAGAAATCAATGGTCAGCCAGATATATAACTGTTTCCATTGACATACATCACCTGAACCTCTCTTAACCTGCTCTTCTCTGAGGTGGAACAGAGGCACATGTGTTTTGTCACACAGTATGACATACGGTGATCTATAAAAATGAACAAAACCTCACCACCACATGCAGTCATTTAATATAACACAAGGGTTGGTGTTCACAAAGCAGTCGTAACTGAGGACTGAGTCTTAAACCACATCCACAGGTCTGTGCTGCCTTAATAAACACCTAAATGAGGTTTTGGTGATATTTGGTGGGAAAATATTTGCCATACTTTTGGCTTCTGGTGTTAGCAAAATGATTTTTTATAGCTCCAGTGTTAAACTAAATCAGCAAAATCAAATATTATATACGTTTTATTTTTTAGGACTGTTTCTTTGGGACGAATAAATGAAGGTAGCATTTCTTCATCTGTTGCATCTGCTAAACAGCTTCCCTGCAATCATCTTTCTGCTACATATGTGGCAGACAGAGATTGGGCTTAAAATGGTATTCCTTTCATTCATCCACTAGGCCTGCGTAAAAAGAAGATAATGAAAGAATTTGTATTTTTATTGGTACTTACAGTAAGAAAAACTGACGCAAGGAGTAAAATGACTGAGTAAACCAGCCCTTTACTGTTAATGAAGACCTGAAAAAAAATAAAGCAGAACTACTGTCACACTGTTAACTTGCTTTTCTGGTCATACTTTATTGTGATAGTCCCCTATAGGCTCTCTATAGATGATCAAATTGTTATCAAGCTATGCACATTCGTAACTATTCATTCGTAACTTGCATCTTATTCATCACAGGCATTTCAGTGAAAACTACAATTACACTGGGTAACATTTTTTTAATGAAAAGTCTGTTTTAATGTTTCTCAGTCAAGTTTTGCACACTGATTCAGGCAACCACATCATAATAAGGTTGTTGTAATACTACTATTATTTTCATATTAGTCTCACTGATGCGTGTGTCGCAAACCTGGCAACCCTGTTATCTACATGCACAACAAACAAACAACATATTAATATGCAAAAGTTATACACAGAGTTACTATATTTTCCTTTTGTTAATTAAAAAAAAAATTTCTCAACCTATAAAGTGTTCCAGTGGCAATACATGTCAAATAGTAGGTTTTTTGAATATAGTTTTGTACTCAGTTGACTACAAATAATGATGAAGTTAAGTGTATCTTGTTTGAAACTGACCTGGGCTTAAGAACTGAACTGAACTATCATCACCTAAAAAGCTTTAGCAGCAGTTACTGTTCAGCTACAATAACAGTAATCAATAGATTATGAAAACAAAACTTGCAATATGTTACAAAAAAAATTTCCTTTAACAAATAAATATATATTCATCAAACAATGCTTTTCATAACATCCCAACTGGTTTAGTCGGGATGAGCTTCCGTGCATTGATGCTCTCACATTGCTCACTAAAAGTCTAATCTTTGGCTTTGTGATCTAAGAACT
>JBBIGB010315825.1:0-10463 GCA_037577075.1 Alestopetersius hilgendorfi | reverse complement strand
GAGAGAGAGAGAGAGAGAGAGAGAGAGAGAGAGAGAGAGAGAGAGAGAGAGAGAGAGAGAGAGAGAGAGAGAGGAGAAAGACCGACAACCTGGACTGGACCTTCTTACAGCATTCACTTACGACACATTATTTTGTAATAGGCATGTGAGATGAGCTACAGCTTTACATTGTGTCTACTGAAGCTTCACCATGAAGTCTGTTTTTCTTCATTAAACTACTGCCATTCATTTGTTCTGCCCACGCGGCAGCGGAACAACATTGATGCACCGCAGCTCCAGCAGCCTCCGCATGAAATCATATTATGCTGTAGAAACTCTGCAAGGCTCCATGGCAAACCTAAATGACCCAGAGGCAAATTTAACTGATTGTGATATAAAAGTCTGGACCCATACCAAGAATATGTGCTACTATCTAATAAAAAAGAACAACATCTAGTTGTGTGTCCATGTGTCATGTCCAGCCCACACTTTCAACTAATTTCACAGACTCTATTAAGCATGTGAAATTTCAACATGAATATTTATATGCATAAACATTCATAATCTGACAAGCTCCTACTGTGTATGTGTGTGTGTGAGTGTGTTTGACATATTTGGCCCCGCCGCGTGTCTGCTGGTGCTGAGGTGAGCTATAAGCTGGGATCTTCAGCAGTAGAGATGATGTGACAGCTGCAGCCTGAGGGCAAATCTTCAACCATCAATCACTCACCACCCGCCACTGCGCCCATGCACTCAACACATGTACAGTAAGATGGAGAAATGGCCTAAATAGCATGTCATTATGGTATGTGTGTGTATGTGTGTGTTTGTTTGTGTGTGTGTGTGTGTGTGTGTGTGTGTGAGAGACCAATGGGTGAAATATAATTGTCCATTATTACTAAGTTATTACTAAGTTATTACTATTACTAAGGCAAGCTAAACTGCAGAACCAAATTGCAATAATTGCAGTCTTTTATTTAGGCTCTTTTTTCACACTCACAATCATTGTGCATTAGAAGTCTCATGAAACCTGCACTCTGGGGGCGTGTTGCAATGCTTCTAGTACAGTTCACACTGATCTCCTTTTTTGACTTATTTTTTCAGTTGGAAAGATGATTTGTGCAGCAGTTTTGTAAGCTAGGTGACCGAATCCACATCTGTCCTTTGCATAGTGGACCACCAGCAAAAATGTTCAAATCAAAGCAGTCAAGGCCACGCGTTCTCTGTGTTGATCTATCAAATTAAAAAGGCGAGCTTTCAGTTGCATTGACTGTTTAGCCTGAAATTGAACATGAAACAACGAAAGTATGTTGTTTTTAGGTAAGAAAGATTTTATGAATTAGCAGTAGACCTCTTAACAGAGCTTTCTGGCTTTTGTTAAACAAGTACAATTGATTGACATTTATGACACTTCTGTCGCCTAGCAACAGGAAGACAGAAGCATTGTGGTCCCTCAGGAAAAAAAAGGAATACGTTCTGCTGCTTCCCAAAAATGCCAAAGATGAAATTCAGCCATTCAGGATTGATAATGAACCGTCTACCTTTACAAGGAGGATGTCTACCTGTGGTGGTGAATCAGATTTCTATAGGGGGTAGTGCCACTGCAGCCCGCCACCACACATGCCATTGTACCCAATGAGAAACTGTAGCACACTAAAAGCACTTATTCTGCAGGCCTGTTAAAGGTCACACTGTTAGGACTGATGTTTTGTATATTCTGTTTCAGTCATGCATTCAAGCATGGAGGCAAATTCACCGTTGTTGCTTCATACCTGTCCATCTTGGTTGTTTCCAAGTTGGTAACGCACATAGAAAGGAGTATTAAACTTGTGTATTGTCATGAAAAACAATATACAAGTTTAATATTAGTACACTGAGGCTAAAGATTAGCAGACGAGGTCACCGCTTTTTTCATGACAATATATACATTTTCATACATTTTAAGTGTTAAATTATTAAGAAAAATATAATTTACTAATATTGGAACCTGAATATTAATGTAAATTCAGCTACATTTCCATATGAAATATTAGTTTAAATGTGGTAGCGCATCTTAGGATGGTGAAATGCTGCTGTGCTCAGAGGCGGGAGGTTTGAAAGTAACCTCCTTGCTCCTTGCTGCTGATTGGCCGGTGTCGTTTTAATGCGGCTGCAGACCAGAATTTCCCTTGTGGAGCGTCTCGAGTGTTCTTGTGTTTTTCGTTTTGTTCTCCTTAAGGCCCTGTATGTTTATTACGATAAATTAAATTCATTTATTACTGTATTTACCAGCTTATACCAAAGAAAATGCACATGTACGAATTACAGTACAGTCTATACAGGGGTAACATCAGTATTTACATTCTAGCACTTGGCGCGTGTAAAGCGAGGGTTTGCTGTATTTGCTAATATTCTGTAAAGGTTTAGCAAAGATCACAGTGGAGCGCAGTCCACAAAACTTTGGCTCCTTTTTTGGTTTCTTTCATTCTCTTAAGATATTTTTTCAACTATTGTCTCATTAAAGGTCAATAGCCACTTGCTATAATGTGTTAAATATGTTTTGTCCCAGAGAGACAGCACTCACAGAGATAAGGCCCCCCAGAATGATATTTTATCAGGGTACGCTGAGGCTAAAGATTGATTTTCAGACTTGACTTCCTTCTACTATGATTATTGTCAGAACAGGAGATTATATGTAAGCAGAGCCCTGGGATATAGATGCAGTGGGGAGGAACAAATATTGACCTTTACTACCTGCAGATGCAGAGTTTGACATTTACAGCACTGCACGTAACAAGAACTCGAGAATAGCTTTCAGGGACTCTCCACACCTACATTGATTGTGTAAATTTGTTTCAGCTCATAAGCAAGGTACGTATTTGGGCATGCGTACATGTACTGCTATTTATACATCTCGTCTTACTATTGAAAATGTCAGAAGCCGTAAGAAGTGTAGCTCGTCATGCGAGGTCGTATTGGCAGCCAGCATACAGTCTTTCTTCTTGAAGTTTGTTTTTTTTTTCTAGCCGGTTCTGGATGCCAGACTACTTGGAGAATACTCAATCCATATTGATGACTGTGAAAACAATAGAATACTGTCAGCTATTCTGGGCCAACCATCTCTGCGGTGAAAAGAGATTTAACTGATAGTGCTATCTGAGGCTTACTCAATAGCCATTGCTTTCACTCTGGGCAGTGTTCTGAAGCTCGCGGACAAGAATTGGCAGCCGCTTAGACAGGATGCTGAGAAATGAGTGGAAAAAGAAGAGAAAAGGCCTTAAACCAGAACAAAGATGACCACAAAACTCAATCTGAACCCTCCCAATGACTATGTCTTAAAAGTGGCAGAGCATGAACTGATATTTTTAGGGAATTATCCAGTTCCCCATTAGAAACAGTCCAAAATTTTGAATAGCAGGGAATATTGAAGCACTACTATTATATATCCATAAGGCCTGCCTCTAAATGATGTATCCACCTTGGACTACCAGTGAATGGTGAATTCACAAGTTCTGCATGCAGTTTAATTAGAAATCTTGCATGTTAAATGTCTGTAATACAGGTTGTCATTAAATTGACTGTACTGTTGCCAAGAAGAAAGTCATACGTATAATGATTTGTCTGGGTAACAGGCCTCCAAACATTAATAACACTGTTATATCTTCTGAAAACAAAATGCAAGGTGGTTCAAAATTTTCTTATTTTCTTGCAGAATTACGCTCAAACAAAGTTAACATGAACTTTTCAAAGGATGGTTCTGTAAATTTTATTTGTAATTTCCTCCTCTGAGCCACACGAGAGGCTTTTTTAACATTACTAACCTCTCTTTATGCCTTAGAATGGATAAAACTGGTGTATGTAACTGACATGTGCACTCTCCTCTATTTAGCTGGCAGTTGGTGGCCTAGTGGTTAGGGCATTCGCCCTGGGACCAGAAAATCCGGGTTCGATTCCCAAGACCGCTAGGCACCTCGCTGTTCACACTGTGTGATGTGGTTTGTTCACGTCTGACAAATGGTCACTTTCACTTTTCACTTTGTAGTGGACCTCATTCATAATGCAGTCTGGGTTGAATTATTCGCGAAGTAAAGCACAAATGGACAGAGCCCAAGTGCTGGGAGCCAAATAGGTGGATATAAGTAAAAGTATTGGTCCTTGTGATGTCACAAAAACAAAGAATTCAGAAAACCCTGCTTATTGAGCTAATATCCTTATCAGGTGCCTTGCTGTAATCTGATCTAAGAAACTGGAGTATGTTTTCTACCTGACCATCAGGTGAGTG
Source organism: Alestopetersius hilgendorfi (assembly GCA_037577075.1). Taxonomy (NCBI): domain Eukaryota; kingdom Metazoa; phylum Chordata; class Actinopteri; order Characiformes; family Alestidae; genus Alestopetersius; species Alestopetersius hilgendorfi. The sequence goes on along the minus strand of JBBIGB010315825.1, from coordinate 6,223 downwards.
CCTCTGCCTTCATTCTGGTTACCCTAAAAATGATCTCTTGAATAACCACTTCTGAATCAAATAATGCTCATATTAATGGACATACTAACTGCGTGTTTCTCCTGCTTCAGAGTATGGAACACCATAAAGTCAATGTGTGTAAATGCTTTGTGGAAAAAATAAAATAAAAAAATTCATGTGAAGAACAAATTCCCCCCATGCCTCCTGTAAAGTTACGGATAATTTTCCGCTGCGGTTATTTTCCCTACACTTAGCCAAAGAACAGGCTCCTGCATAGGCCTTATACCGATCAAAGGCTTCTCCTAGACCCTCACATCCAAGCCTTTTTTTTCATTCTTCAGCCTGTGGCCTGCATCCAACCTGCATTCAGAGTCTAATGTTATTATTTTCATGTGTTTTTTTGCTCTGTGGTTGCAAGCACAGGTTGGTCTTGGACCACAAAATGAGAAAGGAAGCCAGGAATGAATTATGTTCATGGAGAGCCATCCATAATCTTTGTCAGACAAGCGCACAGTACACATATCATGATTCAGCCATTGGACCCAGAGCCACATGTGGCATCAATTGGCCACTTCCATCTTCCCTGATTGTTTTATCATGGTGGATTCCTCGTCCTCAAGCTGGAGGTCCTCCGAGATGATTCGGTATTCTTCTGCCTTTTTCTTCCCCCCAAAAACAGCCAGTTGCTTTCAGATATCAACTTACTTGACCTGATCTCAGTTCAGTTCCACTGCTGTGGGTAAATAATTCAAACCCAGCATTTGCACAACATTACAGCACGGTGCCTTCGGTGCTTTAGGAATCAGACGTTTGTGTATGCTCACAACAAACATGCTTAAAAACCTGCTCTTGGCAGTAATTGGTAGTAATCTGTGAAGTTAAACAGAATGTGAAAAATAGTAAATTATGCAAATAAAGGTACAAAAGAGGATAGACAAGGCAAGGTAATACAATCTGGCCTTATTCTATAAACAGAAACCATGTTCTGACTGTGTTTATCTCCTGTTTATCCCACATAATTTACCACACACAGAAAAGCAGCTTGCTTTCATATTGCCAAGCCGTGGAACACAGGATATAGTTCAGTTTTCGCTTTTCTTCCTGAAGACGCGCGTGCTGCTACTTTTAACGAGACTCTTCCGTTCCAGTCCAAGCCACAAACGTGGCCAAACCTGCATCTCTTTTTAATCAAATGCGTTTCTATGCAACTGCACACACCGTGAGAAGTCGTTAGCATTTTTCTTCGAAACATTGTTTCATTAAATCATAGCCAGTAGTGTGAAATCACCATATTAGTCAGCCAATTTCCTGCTTGATGGCTTTGACACTGCACAAACAAAACTGCAATCTTCGGCTATTCAGGGGACTGTGTGATCTCAAGTTTCTCAAGGAACTTCCATGAAAACACACCAGTGAAGCGACACCTTTTCTAACCCTGTAGGATCTGAAACTCTGCTTTGACAGGTATCAAGAAAGAATAAATGTTTACTATATAGAGAGTGATCTCATTAACTGAAATGATCTAACATCTCCCCAATGATACATTTAGGTTGCTGGCTTAGGCACAGTTAGGCACAGTTGAATGATAAGCGTGGGAAGCTGGAGCTTTCTATATTTTCTGTCATTGTATACAAGAAGCTCCATGCTGCCCTTGCTGGATGTGCTGTGATACTTTCAGAGCAAGTGTGCACACATGTTTAGAAAGCAATTCAGATCACTATGTAAATGCTTATTATTGATTTGTTTCATCAGTGTAGCAACAAAAGACTACAGGAGTGCAAACTGTATCCCTATACATACATTTCTATTGCTTGTTACGTACAAATATACACATATTTTACACATTACATTTCTTGTTATCATATCGTATATAATTGTTTGTGATTTTGAATTTTACTGTGAATATTTACAACATTTGCTGTAAATTGCGAGAGTTTAGAAAATTATTATTATGGTTTAGAAAAAAAACTCTATACAATTGTATTCTGACACTTTAAACACTGTGACCCTCTAAGAGTTTGCTATCAGTATCTTTACTTGCCGTTTTTGGATTGAAAATATAATGTTTTCTTCATACATGAACTGAGAGGCACATTTGTATATCCTGAGTGACCTTGCTTTGCTGTGTTTTATTATGAAAATAAGCTCTGAACCAGTTCAGAAAAGTCGTATCTGTTGTTATATTGCATCCTTGATTATCTTTTTACATCTGAGTCAGAACAGCAAAAGTCCATGTCATGACCAAGACAAGACATCTAAACCACAACAAGCCCCTAATTATCTCGACTCTGTTTCAACGCTTGACAAGCCGGGCAAGACTAATGCAGGCAAAGAGAACTGAAATCAAAATAGCTAAAGCCAGGCTGCCATCTCATCACCTTTTAATGTTCATGTACTGCTTTGAGCAACGAATTTCAGTAAGTGATGAGAACTGGGTTGCCTGTCAGTTTGAGGACATTCAATCAGGTTTGGGTAGAAATTAAAAATACACAAGCAGACATCAGTGAATACAATGTGTTACACCAATTTGAATACTCAAGTATTTATTTGTCACATTAATATTTGATTAGATGTTTAGATCGTCGGAAACTTTTTCTTCAAGACAAAAAATATTAGAAGGCTAGAAAGAACTCAAATACAAACGTAACTCAGATCCTCAAACCTTTTGGGTGGGATATGGCAGTGCCACTCCTGCCATTGCTTCTGCTTCCATGATGCTTTTGCCCATATTTGAACAGGTCTGTATGCAAATATTACTGAGCTACACCCAAATAACATCAAGGATACTCTTACACATTGTATTAGAATGAGGGGCTACAATAATGCCTTCTATAGTACAATACAGCTCGCAAGCAGAAGGGATTCAGCTGACTATTAAAACACTGTTCCCCCGTAATGGATATGCACTATATAGATAAAAGAATTGTGACACCCCTATTGTTTAGGCCCCTTTCAGTGAAGGGCACATTTATTGCAAATGGGGACCAACTCCATATTAAAGTCTATGGATTTGAATGCAATGTCATGCAATGTGATAAAGTGTTTATCATATTGCTCAGGATATTGTTCATTGTGTCATTTATATATTGTGGTGTTTTTATACTGTTGTGCTTGAGACACACCATCGACCGGAACCAAATTCCGGTGTAATGATAAGGTGCCTCAATACTTTACTCCATATAGTGTGTTTCCAGCTGTGTTAATAAAAATACCTAAATTCATAATAAATATTATTGATTATTTTTATGGTGACTTTTAGTTCTTTTAAGGTGACTTTTAGTTCAGAAATGCCTATTACAGTTTTTCTCCATTGGTTTGACATTCTCAAAATAACATGGACAAATCTCCAAACCATCTTGCAATTGTTTCCAAAAGAATGGCATTTCCCATTGATTTCATCAAATTGCAAATGTCTTAGTACATGTCTTAGGTGCCTGAGTGCATCTTTGCAAAGTGTCTTAGGTGCCTGAGTGCAAGTAGCCTACAGTTAGCCCAATAAGTCCACATTTAGCACATTTTCCAAATAAATAGACCTTGCTCATCTAAACTGATTAGTTAATTCTCAGTCTAATGGTTATTCTCTCCAAAACATGTCAGCACGATTTCATTGTGTAAGTCATCATATGCACGATAGTCTGCTCAACTGTCAAGAACATAATACCATGAACACCATATATGAATTTCTTGGAACATTTGATAAATCATGACAGTAATTGACAATCAGGTGAAATTAGAACTTGACTAACGAAAGAGGAGTATCCCACATTACAGATCACCAACCAAACACTTTGTTTAGTTACCTGACAGGTGCTGTCTATGGTTGTGAATGCTGCCAAACCTGTATAATTAGAGCTTGGCCAGGGCCAGGTCCAATTGTAGTATGAACATGGTAGTACCTCGCCAAGTAAACTTCCTGCTCGAGGAAGAGGAAGAGGAAAAGGAGGAGGAGATGGAAGAAGAAGAAGAAGAGGAGGAGGAGGAAATTGTAGATGTCTAGGATTGGATGACAACCTCACATGGGTGGCAGAGGAAAACTTCTCAGTGAACGGCAAGAACAAGAGATCTGTAACATGGTCATTGCAAATAATGCTATCACACTGAGACAGATCCGTGTGCAATCCTTCAAAACAATGCCATATTCTAAAATGTCAACTCTATCAGCATCTCCACAATAGACTGGGTATTGAAGATTTACAGGGTACCATTTGAGAGGAACTCTGACAGAGTTAAAGAGTTGCGGTACCAGTATGTGCACGTAAGTCAGTTACTGGTTGGCTATCATTATAATATTACAGTAAGCAGTGGTTCCCATTTTTTTCTGTTTCCTCTTTACCTTCAGAATCCAACTTTATGTGACTACAGACTTTTGCCTAAAACTGAAAGTGACCATTCTGTCATACGTGAACACACCACAGCACACAGTGTGAACAGCACGAAATTCAACCTCTGCATTTAACCCATTCACCAAGTGAAGCAGGGGGCAACCAGGAACACGGCGCCCGGGGAGCAGTGCGTGGGAACGGTATGTTGCTTAGGGTACCTCAGAGGTCACAGGGCGAATGCCCTAACCACTACGCTGCCCTTTTTTTAGTCCTCAGTATTTCTCCCTCCTCTTTGTGTCAAATACTCTCTGCAGTAACTCTGCATAGGCCTGTACCCAAGGTTTGGAACCACCATAGCATCATTGGCCAGCGGGCCACGGTGGTTGTCCCAGGCCAGGCAATTTAACAATGTGTGCTACCATATCTGAGAATGTTGTGGCCACACACATCCCCAGTTTAGGCCCATACAACACTCAAAAGCTTCTTGGAACATCTTTATACTGATCTGGTCCTAGAAAATGAGGTCTGGAAGGGTCTCACTTACCACACTATGTGATCATGTGGGACAGTGTGAATTTCCACCATGGCCCGCTCATCAGGGCCTGGATGCTCATGGACTACCACCATACTCTCCCTTCCTCAATACGAGTGTATGAACATTGGGCTCCAGACCAGAGGTCCCTGCTCCATGCAATGGATTCTGCGAGCGAGGACATCACAGGGGATCAGTGTAGGACAGTACTTCTCAAATAGTGGGGTGCACCATGGGGGGGTTCAGAGCACTGCCATGGGGGGTGTGCGTGACCCCTGAAAACATGCTTTCTTTTGCCACAGGGATTAGAGTTTTTTGCACCAAACAAGAGCACACAGCACAGAGCAGGAGATATGAAGGGCAGTGAACAAACCCTTAAGAGACACCATGGAAAAATATCTAACAGAGATGAAAAGAAAGGCGGAGAGAGACGGAGATAATGAGACAAATGTAAGACCCCAAAAGCTAAGACGAGGAAATATGACAAAGCGTATGTAAAGTTTGGCTTCACTGTGACTACGGTGGGAGACGAGGAAAGACTGGTATGTTTACTGTGTCTATTTGGCATGAAGCCAAATAAATTAAGATGTCACTTAAAGACATTAAACCCCGATCATGCTGATAAGCCGCTTGAGCTTGAGTTTTTTTTTTCAGCAAAAACGTGACGAATAGGAAATAGTTTCAGATGCAAAATATGTACTCTAAGTTTTTATTTTGTTTATATTCACATTATGCAAATCAATAATAAGCTTTCAGTAATTCAAATAGACTTCTCGAAATGGTCATTTTTACTAACATACCCTAATAAGGAACTCTAATTTGTAAGCAGTTTTTTCTATTGAAAAAGGAGTTTTTTTGTGGCCCTTCTTGCATTTTGTGCTATGCAAAAAGCCTACTATTGCGAAATTCACTTGACCTTAATGGACTGTGCACCTCGACAGTGATCCTTTCAGAGACTTTGTCGATATTCTCATTCACATAAAATTGCTTCCATTGGTGTTACACTGTATGCATGTCAATGTGATCTGATCATAATCGTATCATTATTCAAGGCATGTGACGTTAGACCATGATTGCAGCCAAGTTGGCCACATTGCCTTTACAGACACACAGCGCTAACCACACTGCTTGTTCAACTACTTTGGGGTCAAGAACAACTAGATCTGAACACAAGTTAAACACACTTGTGGGTACATCCAACAATAAGGGCAGCATGCAGCTTCTTCTATATAGTGACAGAAAATACAGAAGCATATACTGCAGCTCCACTTGCTGATCCATTTTACTAGTCCCTAGGTACACACACACACACACACACACACACACACACACACACACACACACACACACACACACACACACACACACA
>JBBIGB010315816.1:0-10464 GCA_037577075.1 Alestopetersius hilgendorfi | reverse complement strand
CACTGAACCGCTTGAATTTCAATACAAACAAACAGAAAAAATGGGGTGTTCTAAAACTTTTGACCGGTAGTGTATATCAAATAAAAGAAGTTCTTTTGTAAGATGAAAGAATATGCATGTCTGATATCCTATTAACTGGTTGTGTGGTGATGCAGAGAACATTCTAGACTGTCCTTTAAATGTACTTGTTAAGTACTTTCATCCTACTGTTTGTCGTAGTAGTGCCAAAAATATATAATAAAAACTAGATTGCATTTATGTGAGAAAATGCTATGTGTGATTCCGCAGTTGAAATGGTAACTGTGGTATTTACTAGGTGGTTGCTATGGTGTTCCTAGGTGAAAATGGGTGGGAAAAGGTGTGCATAGCCTTGAAAGAGATTAAAATAGCAGAGAAAATAGTCAGTGTTTTCTCTGTCTCTTTGCCTGCAGCTTGCTGTGTGGGGTGATGGCCCTATGGCCAACGTTCGATGAATGCAGGTCTATGGGCAACATTATTAATTGTAAATGATCAGTACTTCTGATTAACTGACCAAAAAACTGCACTGATGTTTTGGTGTTTTGAAACCATTCCAAAATCTGCACAAGCTTGCATGAGAAGTGGTGCCAAATTCTGGAATTAAAACATTTCTGGCTAATAAAAGTACTCAAATGGTGAACATACTGTAAATATATTTGTTAGCAAAGAATATTGAGTGTATTTTTAGTAAATATTAAGTGAAAAACATGCAAATGTAGTAAATCTCAGTTTGTGCGGAAACGTTTGACTGGTAGTGTTTTAGTGGCTTTAACAGTCTCAAAAGAACACAACGCGACTTCCGGGCCGAACAGAGGCCGCTGGAATGTGATTTATTTATTGCTCCTGTTCAGGGCCTGAAAACTTTGAGGGAAATGAGGAAGTGGAGCTGCACAGCTGTGCGCTTCATCAGAAAAAGAGGAAAAAAATGCAATGTGGTCTCCACCAATCAGCAGCACCAGAATCACAGTTTCCACCAATCAATAGCAGCCACAGTGGTGTGGAGGTGGGACTCTCCCAGACCCTCATCTGCTTCTCTGCCTCCAGTCTTTTATAATGAGGCTTGGCTGAAGTTCTTAAGGGGCCCGGGACTATTTAAAGAAAGTACATGGGAACATTTGAAGTTCTCCATAGTTCTGATGTGAAAATGTATTACCATTCAGTACAATTCAAATGTCATAGACACTTGAGCATTTTAAAAACATGTAGAACATTGAATATGTTTCTAATAGAATGTGTACAAATAATAATACAAATAATACAAATAATATTAGTGCAGTAAATAGTGATCTTATGTATTTCTATGTGTTTGATCTTCATGGAAGCCCAGTATTACATTGTATGCCTCATCAAATACCTTAAATAGCTGGCTCAGTTCAACCGATGAAATCAGGAGCTGCTGATGGACTTTCACAAATCCATTGAAAGGCAAAAGCTGGAACCAAACCTGTGCTCTTCTAACTAGCGCACACAACTTGAAGTACTTTTTACAAACAAACCAAATCATTATATTATTTAATGCTTTCTTGTTTGTTTGCATTTATTTATGTTAACTTAGGTATTTGCTGTCAAAGTCTTTCACTGCTCAGATAAATGGCTTTAACCAATTTGCACAGGAGGCTAAGACTGTTTGCCAAGTACTGTAATGACTGGGCTCCAGTTTGAGTATATCTAGACTTGCTTATGTGGTTTCTGAAACTCACCGTTCTGCTTTCTCGCTCTCCAAACAACCTATTTCTGGGATGCTGTTTACTATTTGCAGCTGTCACAGAACTGCTGCAAAGAAAAATAGCAGTGAATCTGAACTAAACCAGTTTTTAATCAGTATCTCTTCACCATAAATCAGTATCCCCCACTTTTGTGAGGGGGATTTTAGAGGCAGACGTCTGGTTCCATTAATATATACTGTGCCAACTGCATTTCCCAGAAATGTTGAATTCCTCTTTTTTGTTAACCATATCAGAATACTTGTGCAATCTCTTTAAGAAGCCCTATTTTTAGCCCTTTAAAATTCAACAGCAAGTTACTTTATTGTGAATTGTTCTTGTATTTTCTCTTAAATATTTCATCAGGGAGACTATGTTTCCCTCAATGCTGGTGTCACTTGTTTGACTTTGACTCATTCGGCACAATGATTGTACAACACCGGGAGCTGTGATTGCTATGGTTACAGTATCATAGTAGTTATGAATGAATAATGGGGGGCTAATAATACTCCAAAAAATGGTTTATAAAGGCAAGTAACGAAAGCAACAGCTCTGCAGGGTCATTTGCTAATGTTACTTTGATGTGTGTCAGGTGACTCAATAGTTGTGTAAAATGTAAAGATTTGTTTTACAGCATCAAACAGTGAGTGTGTGTTTCTTGGTTTTGTATGTGTCCTGAACTTTGCTTGCTCCATCCATCAGTTGTTGCGTCAGTTACTGTAATTTAGTTAGTGATGGACTGTCAGATGTATGAAAGTATAAATATTGAACTCTGAGTGTAAAGACGGCAGTGAATCTCCATTAGCCTGCAGTGCTGATCAGCAGTTAGAAATGTTAGAATGTTCGTTCCTGAATGCTCTAAACGTGACGCTTTAATGGAAAGTAGTCAGGCGGAGCCGCCAGGTGAGACAGTGCGCTGAGGGGCTAGGTGTCCTTTAGCACCATTAGTCTTGTATCTTCAGTGCTAAAGCTAAAGAAAGAAACCGGACCTGGCCCAGGGACTGTTGGTTTAACAGGGTGTTCAGGAGCGGATTCGGGCCACAGGAAGATTTGTGTTTACAGAATAAAACCCCTTATTCTCCCCTCAGAGCCTCATCCAAGTGATGACGTGCGTGCACCGACATGTGCACACACACATGCACATGCACACACTCTGGTGCACACGTACACACACACGAGCGCCTGATCGCCTCTACAAGAGGATTTTGTCTGGAACAGGTAATGTGGTGTTTCCTGACTGAGCGGCCGCTGACACACAACCTGAGGCGCTGACCCGCTGTTTGTTGTTACTGATCTGAGGTCAGAGCTTAACCTGACTAACCCTCTGTGTTGGGGGTCAGAGTGATAAACGCTTTAGGAAATCAATTTTTTTTAACTCGTCTAGCATCCAGAAGGGGGAGCTCTCACTAATAGCTAGATAGCATAGTGTGTCCTATAGAAATATTCCATATATGGGAAGTGAGCCTCAAATGGCACTTTTCCACAGGTATACAGGAACTGCGCTGTACCTAAACTGTACTGCAGTGTTATGTAACTTGCATCAGGCTTTGTTTTTCCAGTGTACGTCAGTCTGAAAACAGAGTTTCTGACTCAATTATCTTCCCACAGTTTATGGAGTCCCCGGGGTTGAACCTTCAAAAAGTTTTTTCTCTCAGAGCTGCTTTTGTTGTTGTAAACTTTAATTTTTTTATAGTTTTGTTTGAGTTTTTATTATTTCTTGGTGTTGTTTTGCTTACACAGCTTACTTGTTACATTTACATTTAAGGCATTTAGCAGAAGGCAAAGCGACTTCCATTGCCTGACTACAGGGGACAGTCTCCCTGGAGCAACTTGGGTAAAGGGTCTTGTTTAGGAACCCAGTGGTTTTATGCTTAAGGTAGAATTTGATCCTGTGACCACTTAGTCCAGAGGCAAGTATCCTACCCATTAGGCCACTACCACCCAGATTGTTATTTATGTCCTGGTGCACTTTCGCATTTCTCACACCTTTAAAAACTCCCACTGAAATTTATTTGTTGCACAAACAGATATTAGTGCTTGTACTTTGTTGGCTTCAAGTTTATTAGTTTGTTTCTCCATTGTTAGCCAGTCATAAATTAGTGATGCAGTCAGTTTTAGCCCTGCTGTCATGCAGCTCAGGTGTGGCTTGAATATGGGTAATTTTATTTTAAATGGAAAAACATTTGTTCACAGTACAGCATGGTTCCTTGTGTCAGTGGAAAGTGCCAGAAAACAACCCATTTTGACTTGTGATGTCACATCCATGAAAGCAGCTACATATGTTTACATTCAGCATACAGCAAGTTAGCTGTGGCCCATTCATGTAGGCTGTAGCCCATTCAACACTGAACATTCACTTACACTGATCTACACTGCAGACTAATGGAGATTCAGGATTACAGTCAATACGCGGTCATATTTTCATATTTATACTTCTGTACATCTGACAACCCATAAGTAACAAAATCACACTAAACACAGCCTTCGTCCAAACACACCAACTGACGAAAGGAGCACCAGGCACTGAAGAGCAAAACGCACACAACCAAGAAACACACTCACTGTTTGACGCTGTTAAACAAAACTTTACTAATGAACCACCTGACACGAGTAAAAACAGCACTGACAAATGACCCTGCAGAGCTTTAATACACCTTTACAAACTCTCTTTATAGTATTTATCTTCTCCCTTATTCATTCATAATTACTATGACACTGTAGCAACCACAGCGTGTGCTGTTGTACAACAAATGTGATCATCAGAGGCACGAGCCAAAGTCAAAAGCGTGACACCGTCATCGAGGTGGCTAGGAGATATTTTGAGATAAATATGTATACAGATGTCAGATGACTGCTGTCGGTATTCTTCAACTGCTGTTGCTGTAGAACTGTTTAAATAAAAAACCCCAGTAATATGGTGCAGTAAAGGTGCAGTAACGAGAACAGCCCCTTCAGTTCTAAAAGATAAATAGGAGAATTCAATTATGGCTGTTTTTTCACAAACAGAACAGCCTCTGTAAAAGTTGGAGTCAGTTGGAGCAGCTCTGTTGTGGCATGTGTTCCTAATGACTCCAGACCTTTTGGAGAGTCGACGAGGCGCATCGTTCCTCCTGTCTGCCAAAAGACGGTTAGCATTTAGCTTTAGCACCCACTGCTGTCACTGGACCTTTTGTGTGAGAGAGGCATTGATCAGCACCCAGTACAGCCATGACATCATCAGTGTGGGGGTGGGTTTATGTTGGGACAGAGATTGAGTGAGTGAATGAGAGAGAGAGGGAGAGAGTGGAAGAGAAGAGAAGGAGAGTGAGAAAGAAACCTAGAGAGAAAAAAGTGACATTTAAAAGAAAGTAAGCAAAGAAAGCAAGAAAGTGTGAGAGGGGAGAGAGGAGAGAAAAGATGGAGAGATAAAAGAGAGGGTGAGCGAAAAGAGAAAGAGAATGAATGGAAAGACAGAGAGCTTTAATTTGGGAAAGAATGGGGGGCGGGGTTTGGAAGGGATAATGGGGACAAAAAATAGAAATAAATGGAGACAGCAAAGCGGAGCAGGAAATAGAGGAAGGAGAGAACAAAGGGGTAGAGTGATGAGAAGAGGACAGAAGAAAAAGAAGAGGAGAGGTGGGGAAGGTGACTGGACTTTTTTCCTCTTGAAGATAAGTCATTAGGAGTGAAACTGTGTGAAGGATAGAGGGCTTGAAAGAGTGGAGGTCAGCTGTTCGCTCTCTCTCTCTCTCTCTCTCTCTGTGCATGATGGGGAGGGGAGGACCACCCAGAGAGAGGTCAGTTATACTGGGGGAGGGGGAGGATCACCTAAACCTAGTGTGTGTGCAAATATATAACAGATATTGGTTTGAAATACACTACTGTCTTGAGGACCCTCATTTCTTCATATTTTGCTTTCCAGACTTTCTTGTCTTTTAATGTAGTCTTGAGGAACAGTTCTCCAGGCTTCCTGAAGGACCTTCAAATACTCTCATTTTCAGTCCAGTCCCTGAACCTGACCAGTTTCAAAGGAATGTTTTTTGTTTGTTAAGACACACAGTGACCTACGTATGAATCATTCCAGCAGAACAAAACACATCTAACTTAGTCTGATCCTTTGAAGAAACAGGTGCAGATGATTCGAGATGATCAGGCGGTGATCAGTATGATCAGTAATCATGAACTTTTGTATGAACTTTTGCACATACAGTATTTATTTGCAGCAATTTCTGGTAATGATGATAAAACACTATATAAAAAATTGGTGTTCATAAACAGGCCAATTTCATGAGAAATTATCATATTTCAGTATTTGTTTAGGTAGGTCTTGACTTCTCCAGCATGGAGAACCTGCAGCCGTGTCATAGAACTGGTTTCAGTGGGTGGTCTCCCTCTGTTTCTGTATGCAGGCATATGGCCAGGCACACACCAACCAGCGGAAGGTTGCAGCAGATGGGGAGAGTCGGGAGGAGTCCCTCATCCTGGAGTCTGCGTCTAAAGAAGCCTTTTACGAGCAGAGGGTTCAGGAACTGCAGGTGGAGCTGCGGCAGGCGAAAGTCACACTGACCAGCACACAGAGCGAAAATGAACGACTCGCCACACTCGCTCTGGAGCTCAGAGAGGTGAGCAGACGTCCTTTGGATGGGGAAGTTGTCAGAATATCTTCATTATGGTTATTTTATAAGGTGGTGGGCATCTCCACAAAACAACAGTCTTTAAATGGTCCTGGACTTTGGTGGTGGTGTTAGTGTAACTGATTGACCAACAGCTGTCAAAAATCCTGGAAAGAATTCTTTATATGTATATGTATGTCACCAACCCTCCTCCGGCAGAGCGAATTCTACAGTCAAACGTTTCTGCACACCACTGGTTCTTAACATTTGTCCATTTATTTCATAAACCGTAGGTTTTCATTCTTGTTGAACACTGGAAACTTGTTGAAGGAACATTTATACATGAAAATGTCAAATATAACTAGTGTCCATTATACGATGAAAGCTCATTAATTGTCTAACATTAAATATTTGGTTATTCACATTGTAATTACAGTAGTTTTAGGCGGCTTATATAAAAAATGACATTTTCTGGACAACAAAGAAACCTACACCCCCACCCCCACCCCCCCACAGCAAAAATACTCAGCCGTCACCTACGACAGTGTGAGTGTGTGTGTGTGTTATTTTTGCAAAGTCATATGCCCACCTCTCTCTCTGTGTGTCTCTCACTCTCTCTGTCCCTTTTAGAGTAATGAGCTGGTGGAGCTGCAGCGAGTTCGTCTGCGTGATGATATCAGGGAGTATAAGGTGCGAGAGTCGCGGCTGCTGCAGGACTACACTGAGCTGGAGGAGGAGAACATCACCCTGCAGAAACAAGTCTCAGTGCTCAAACAGGGACAGGTGACTTTAACCAGTGACTCTAACCAATGTGCTATTTACATTTTCAGTTCCATTAAAAGAATTTTCTGTTAATACTGTCAATACGCCAGATGTTTGGACCTAAATCTGCTCTCTTACAATTTAATCTCAAGAAAGCTTTATAAATACTGGTCTTCAGTGTGTTATAGTCTCTAGCAAAACATTATTAAGCCACAATGACTCAAACTATTCGTTTTGATGGGACTGGCCTATCGTTAATGACTGACATTCCCTCTGTGTTGATCATGAAAAAGAAAACTTAACGTTACATATACATATTTCTAATGTTTTCTAATGTAATCTTACAAAATAGCAGCGTATTTTTTGTTTATTTAGGTTTTTTTGATTTTTGGTGGTGAGTCCTGACAAGATGGGTGTTCTTTGTCTCGGACTGAGTGCAGGTGGAGTTCGAGGGTTTGAAGCACGAGATCCGGCGGCTGGAGGAGGAGGCGCAGTACCTCAACAGTCAGCTGGAGGAAGCTGTCCGGCTGCGAGAGATCGCTGAGCGGCAGCTGACCGAGGCGCTGGAGACGGTAAAGACAGAGCGGGAGCAGAAAGCTGCTCTGCGGAAGGAGCTGACCAACCAGATGACCCTCGGGGACTCGCTGCTGGCCAGCTCTCTGGACGCAATCAAAATGGGCCTGGATGAGCCCAATAATGATGAGGCCATTCGCGCCTTCGAAAACGGCTTCGCTAAAATGGTCGACAGTGACGAGGACAACAGGTCATCCACTCCGAAGAAGGGCGAGAGGTTCCGGCCAGCGCCCAGTCTGGTGGACGACCTGCTAAGCGAGCTCAACATCTCCGAGATCCAGAAACTCAAACAGCAGCTCTTACAGGTGGGCTCTGGGGTTAACGGGAATGTTTGGCAAATAATCTAATTTAAATAAATGTTTTCCCTCTGGAAAACGTAGATGAGCCAAGACAAATGTACTTTTTTGTTTTGTCATAGAGCTACAAGGCTCATGTGAGGCTACTAAGATTAGCATTGGGTAAATTGTAGGTCTATACCATTACACATTTATTTCTAAATATGTTGCTGTTTCTTCATTTCTAGTCGACTTGTTTATGTGGTTTTTCACTGTGGTTTTTGAACACAGTTAAAAATATTGACTAAAGTACATAAAACAAGCTAGCCTGAGTAGCTGAGTGGCCAGGTGTCTGATCTAAAAGACTATGTTTATATATTTGTGTGTGTGTGTGTGTGTGTGTGTGAGTGAGAGAGTGCGTGTATCTATTGGAGAATATTAGAGGAATATCAGTATTGTGATTTTAATGTTACATAATGCAATTGCGATGCACTTAAGAATATTAAATTTCCCACATGATCACAAATCAGATACAAATGCGTCATAGTTTTTGTGATGTCACAAAACCAACACATTTAAATCTACTTATTCTAGCTACAACAGTTTAGCCCCTCCCATTCACACACCAACTGGCCTTTACAGGTTAAAAATGAGAATTGTGTTGGATTATCTGAATACCTTGATTCCTTAGAAAACCCAGTTACTCACCCGGAGCTGTGATTGGTCACCCTGTCAAACACTGTGATTGGTTGGGCTCATTTGCATATTCCAGCCATCTATGACATTGTGTCTGTGTGTCTGTGTGTGTATATAAATACATAGAGGAGTTAGAAAATATTGAACACCTATTTTACCGATTACCACCATGCATCGTGTCTATACCATAATTTTAATTATTAGCTATATTATTAACTGTATTATTCCTGTATTAATTTTCCTGGCCAGTCTAGCATCAAATTATTAGATATTTCACTTGTTGTATGATTTGTATGTTTGTATGATTGTAAAGGACATTGGACAGTTCTTTTTATTTAACACTATTCTGCTGTCTGTTAATGCTCTTATGTGATTCTCTCTCTCTCTCTCTCTCTCTCTCTCTCAGGTGGAGCGAGAGAAGGTGGCTCTCCTGTCCACCCTGCAGGAGTCACAGAAGCAGCTGGAGCAGGCCCGCGGGGCGCTGGCGGAGCAACAGGAGGCGATGGTGCGGCTAAGCGATGACCTGGGGGCTATGCGGAGACTCCAGGCCGGGAAAGAGCGGCAGTCTGCGCTGGACAGCGAGAGGGAGCGGGACAGCCGCGAGGAGGGAGATGTGGACTATTACGAGCTGGACATCCACGGCCCGGAGATCCTGCGCTGTAAATATGAGGTGGCCGTTGCCGAGGCTGGTGAGCTGAAGGAAGAGCTAAAGGTGCTGAAGGCAGAGCATGAGGAGGTGAGGTGGGGTTTCCGGTTTGGGCCAGAATTTTGGAAACTTTTTGGAAAGATAATTGCAGCCACTGTGGACTTTTAATGAAACTAAGCTCTAAAAAATAAACTGATACAGAAAGGTGTATAACACAGAATAAAAATTACCTACACAATAGCTTACTTTCAGCTTTTAAGTGAATGGCATAATAAATATCTCACTGTCCTTCATGGTCCAGGTCAAGACGGGACAAGCGGAAATCCAGGAGCGTCTGGAGAGCCAGGTGCATGAGCTGAGCGCCCAGGTGTCCCGGCTGGAGAGTGGAGGCCAGGCAGACCGGGAGCAGTTGACGCGGCTGCAGAGGGAGCTGCAGGAGACCAGCATGCTGGCAGGCGAATCGCAGGGGGCGCTCAGCGTGGCCCAGGACGAACTGGTGGCCTTCAGCGAGGAGCTGGCCAACCTGTACCACCACGTCTGCATGTGCAACAACGAAACACCCAGCCGCGTCATGCTCGACTTCTATAAAGAAGGCAAAGGTGCCGACAGCAAAGCTAACCGTCCGACGCCTGCTGGGTCTGAATCCGCCCCTGTCTCAGAATCCTCAGGCACCCCCTCCGGCCCGACACGGGAAGACACCAAAAAGGAGCCCATGGACGTGTACAACCTGGTGGCTATAATCCGAGACCAGATCCGGCACCTCCAGCAGGCGGTGGACCGCACCACCGAGCTCTCCCGGCAAAGGGTGGCCTCTCTGGAGCTGGCTGCCGTGGCTGATAAAGACCAGGCGGCCTGCATGGAAGAGATCTTGAAGCTCAAGTCCCTTCTAAGCACCAAACGGGAGCAGATTGCCACACTGAGGACTGTCCTCAAGGCTAACAAACAGGTGAGGCTAAGAATGTGTGTGCGCGTGCGTGCACGCACGCCCGTCATGTTATGTGAAAGGGATGGGTGAGCCATATTGTTCCACTCACAATAATCCCAGAACACATTTTGGTGGCCTAGTGGTTAGGGCATTCGCCCTGCGACCAGAAAGTCCAGGTTCAATTCCCAGGCCGCTCTGCACCTCTAAGGTACCCTGAGCAAGGTACCGTCCCCACACACTGCTCCCCGGGCGCCGTGTTCATGGCTGCCCCCTG
>JBBIGB010315736.1:0-10468 GCA_037577075.1 Alestopetersius hilgendorfi | reverse complement strand
TGTGTGTGTGTGTGTGTGTGTGTGTGTGTGTGTGTGTGTGTGTGTGTGTGTGTGTGTGTGTGTGTCTCACACTGAGGCACGGTGTCTCTCGCTTTCTACATTTCTTTCTCGAGCTCCCTTTTTCTTTCTTTCCTTTCTTTTTCTTTTTTATTCGTCTATCTTCTTTCTTCTCATTCTATTTCTTTCTTCCTCTTGTTTTTCACTCTCTTTATTTCTGTCTTACTCAAATTTTAAGCTTGTTCTGTTGTACTTGTGGATGTTGGGATTTACTTTTTACTTGGATTTTTTTTTTTACTGAGCAATCTGTACCTCCTGCAGAGACTCAGGTCTTTTTGAGTGCGAGGGCCTTTTATGACTCTGTAGTGGCATCAGCCATTTTTTAGAGTGTGGTCTGCTGGGGCAGCAGCATCTCCGCTGGGGACAGAGACTGAACAGTCTGACCTGAAGAGCCAGCTCTGTTCTAGGATGCCCTCAGGACCAAGCGGAGGTGGTGAGTGACAGGAGAACGGTGGCTAAGCTGTCATCCCTGTTGGAGAACATCTCCCACCCCATACAGGAGATTCTGACAGTACTAAGCTGCTCC
Organism: Alestopetersius hilgendorfi; assembly: GCA_037577075.1. Taxonomy (NCBI): domain Eukaryota; kingdom Metazoa; phylum Chordata; class Actinopteri; order Characiformes; family Alestidae; genus Alestopetersius; species Alestopetersius hilgendorfi. Next base: position 9,885 of record JBBIGB010315736.1, on the reverse strand, counting down.
TTCACAGGTCTTTTCTTCCAACTGCTGTCAGTCTCTAAAACAAATACCTTGCAGTTGACCACACACACACACACACACACACACACACACACACACACACACACACACACACACACATGCACACACACACACACCAAATACACACATGGACTGATGGGTGATTGTTTCTCTTATGTGCAATATTTCTCTTGAGTGCAGTTTCTTTTGATGCATTATTACTGTTACAAATGCATTTGCAACATAAATAACATTAATTTCTCTTTTATGAACTGTTTACATACTCAAACATAAAGTTTCCCTGAAGAAAAAGAGGCTGTTTAACACAGTCGTGTGTGTCATTCTGCAGGTGTCACAGCATTACAAGTGCATTTACCTGGATCTTCTTTATTACATCAAATATCAACACAAATGACAAAATGAAATTGGCAAACTGATCATCATGTCTCATCTGATTTTGACCATTCCCCCCTGCAGGGCTGAATCTTTAGAATGTTTCTCTTGCCTCTGAAGTCTTTATGAAACCATGATTGTCATTCTCATATTCCTGTGTGAGGTCACAGGAAGAGGTGCGTGTGTGTGTGTGTTTGTGTGGGGGTGGGTGGCTGAGTGCAGAGACAGTTTTCATGTGGTGTTGATTTTTATTTGCCTGTTGGGCTCCATAACTCAGACAGCTGTGCCCCAGCAGTCAGTCCTGCTGTGTCACAAGAGCCGCATGAAGCAGCGTGGCTTTTTCTCAGACTCTTTAGTGCGATGCATTCGTCCCTTTAAGTGTTATCTAGAACGCCAGTCTTAGGGAAATGTGTGAGACTGACGTATCTGCTGAACCGGAAATTCCGCTTCTGCTTCGGTAGCTACGCACTGTCACTGCGGCAATGTTTACTGAGGCCCACCAATAGGACAGTTGCTGCCAATATCTACTTGAGTTACACATTTCTGAAAAAAAAATTTCAGAGACATTATAGGTTACAACAGTATTCGTTATGTGATCAAGTGTAATCATTTAGAGCTGTTAACACGAGCAACTTTTGTTGGGGCAAAAATATGGCAACAATATATCACAGTACTTCTATAAACATAACTCAGGATAAATATTTTAAATGTATGTGTACATCTATATTTACTCCGGGATTAATAAAGTTTTCTGATTCTGATTCTGATTCTGATATCTCTGTGTGTGTATGTGTGTGTGTGTGTTCTGTTATGCAATGATGCTCCAAATATTAATGTCCACCCACGGTACGCCCCGAAAAGCATAGAGATGATGTCATAATCAAAACACCAAACATGTCACGGTTTAGAAAAGTTTGTCTCTGTAAATTTTCTGTTTTCTTTTTCCAGTGAACAATCACTATAAGCATGGTGTGTTAAGTAGAGAAATACACTCCACCTTCTCTGTAATTCAACTGGCCTTGGGAGCAGGCACACCCGTTTCCCTCTGCTTTTGGGGTGTGTGTGTGTGTGTGTGTGTGTGTGTGTGTGTGTGTGTGTGTGTGTGTGTGTGTGTGTGTGTGTGTGTGAGAAAGACGTCCCCCACTGTGTGCGTTTATTATAACTGATAAGCTGAGACTCTGGTCTTAACTCACTATCCTGAGTTTCTGCCTCAGCCTTGTACCACAGTGGAGCATAGAAGCCGCATTAGCGGTACTTTACATAAACTCACACTGTATTTACAGCAAGCGCTTACATTTATAAGCAGCTGTCTGCGGAACAGTGAGGGTCTTTATTCATCAGTAAAACCACTGAAAAGTCACTGTCAAAGAAATAACTGCTTGACTGTTTATTGTCCTTTGATGGCCCTGTACCCCACACACACACACACACACACACACACACACACACACACATATACATACACACACACACACACGTACACGCCTGTGCCTTTCTGCCTGTGAGGGGGCGAAAAGGTCACATTCTCCATACATCATCCACAAGGATCTCATTGATTCCATCTCAGTGGGGCAAAATTCTAGCTATCCCACTACTCCCATCCTCACACTGACTCAGCACCTTAAAAGGATAAGGCCTGACATCAGTGCTAAGCAAGGTAGCTTATATTTGAACTGAGAGGTGGTGGCTGGATTACTGCATTACAATTTACTGCAGAAATAAACCTGCATTTCGTTGCGAGACTAATCTAGTTAATGGTAGTCCTAGTTTTCACATTTTTAAACATAAATACACACACAATATCAGTACCAGCCCACAGTTCCCATATTAGTGCATCCATATAATTAGAACCCACAACCTGTTGACTCACATAGAGCTGGCCTAAATAGCATTTTACTTTTCTTACTTTGAAAAATAATTGTTTTATTTATCTTTGGTCACTGCTTCTTTTTTTTTTTTAAATCACAGTCACAGAATAGCTGAGGTTTTTTAATAGCTGTGTTTTTTAATGCTCCGCATGAGATGATTTGGATACCCGTACTGAAACAATGTTATTTTTAACATTATAATTGTTAAAATGTGTCCTTTTTTAAGAAATGTATTCATTTGTGGTCTGAAAAAAACAAAAACAAACAAAGATTCAAAATGCTAACATAGACTTGAATAACATTATATTGAGAGTTTGAATTATTCACAGCCAGCTCCAACCCTGGGAACAGGAGCTGAGGGCTTGGTGCTGAAACAGCTGTTGAGAGTCAGCAGGTTTTCTGTTCTCTTTTATTTATTACTCTTTTATTTATAATCTGAAACGTTCAGATTATTTCCTGTAATAACCAGTGGTACAATAGATATGCACTGGAAGGGGACATTTTAGGTAAATATCAGAATATTCTTTAAACAAATGTTTAATGCTGTGTGGTCCATCAATTTTTACTCAAATTTACATTTTTTGGATCGCATCATCGGTATAGAAGGATGCTAACAGATCTCTGCAAGACCAGAACTGTATTTAACACAATCAGCAAACTGTGATTTTATCAGCCTTCTGTTTATTGATAACCAAGTAGACATTGTAGTCTTTTTATTGACATGTCTATAAAATGACATTTTATTGATATTACTTACATTTATTGATCTTTATTGGCAGACATAACTTGTGTGGTTTACAACAGAAACAATTGTTTCTTCACTTGTAAACTGCTTTGGACAAAAGTGTCTGAAAATGAATGTGAAATGATGAGATCAAATAAAATCAGACTGTAAGTCAGACTAACTTGCACATTTAAAAGTAAGACTAGATGTAGGCTTGGGCAAGTTGTATGTCTGTACACAGTGAGTATATACAGAGTGGATGTATAGGTTAAACTGAGAACACTGTAGATACACACACAGGTACACAATGGAGTGACAGACCTTGACAGTGCCATACCATTAGAAATGTACCAGAAAAATGACATATTTTATGTTGCGCATTTTAAATTGCATATTCTGCCCAGCAGTAGTAGCTTCACCCAAACATTGCACATGTTGAATCAGAATATGATGTTATATAAAGAAAGCTCACAATGGAACAACATCCACTTTTGTGATACCTGTGTATCCTCTGAACTAAAAAACGAATGATCATGAATAAATGAATGAAAAACAGATACTCCAGCGAACTCCTACCCGACCACAGTGTTCCAGCATAGTTTTGTGACTTGGCTTGATTTCAGAAAGAACTAGGGATTTATCCCTTTCATCTGTCTTGAAGCCACACTGTCATTTTGCAAACCATATAATTGACATCTGCTTCATCAGCGGTCATCAAGATGGTTTGTTTGCAATTCCTCACATTCCTCTCTGATCAAGATTGCAGCTACTTTTCCAATGATTGTAATGAATTTACCGCATGGCCTACTTATCTTCTGTGTATGCTGTGTTGCTTTAGAAGCAATTCCGTGACATTTCAGGCTGGATTTGTTATAGAAATGAATCAAATGACTCTTTGTTCATCCTGTCTAATTTTTGACTGACCCAGTCCTGCGCTTGCTGAAGTATCAGAGCAGTGCTTTTCTTATTAACCCCCTTTTCATTTATTCATTCTTTTCCTTTTCTTCCTTTCTTTCTCTCTTTTTCTTTCTATTTTTCTTTCTCTTCTATTTCTCTTTGTCTTTCTTTATATAATGAATTGCTCAGTAATCAAAAATTAACTAGATAACTAGATTATTAATATAATTGGTAGTGACAGCTCTACAAATAATATGAACGGCTTTGATCTGATTTAATAGCCTTTCCATTGCCAAGGCAGCAGCCCCATAAACAGCTGATAATGGTGATTAGCTTCGGCCTTGTGCATCATCCTGAGCTGCGTTAGCCACAGACCCAATCTCAACAGTCATCTAAATGCAGATTGGAGTGCTCTCTGCCATCCTTCACACGGCCGGAGAGCCAGGCACATGGAAAAGACTGATGGCTGTATCTATAGTATAGAGTGGGTGGGTGGGTTCATCCACAGAAGTGCATTGGCAGTACTTGTTATTGCCTGGCACTCTAGCTTTTTTTTTTTATTTGTTCAGAAACCTTGGGCCACTGAAAACTCCCACTGATTTGATAACGAAGGCTTATGTCTCTTGTGTTGCTGTCCTTAATAAGTTTTTAAAAGTAAGCCTCAAGGACTTTGTTTGTGGAGGTTGAATCATCAATGTGTTGCGGTGCAGGGCGTGAATATTAATGAATGGTGGAAAGTTATGTCGGGATAATAGATACTGCCTATATCGTCATATTATCGTTCAATATGATCCATAATTGCTCCGTTTGGTCAGTGTATATTAGTAACTTTGTCTTCTGAATTGCATGGCTGTGCATGGTTTTATAAAAATGCACCTAATATGCAGCTTCTAAAAATCAATGATCAGTTGGAGTTTTCCACATACTTTGGGTTATAAAGTGCACATTATTTTGTACTTTACTCATTTCAAAGTAAACTTTGTCACCTCAGTTATACATACATCCAGTGAAATGAGATGTCGTGGCTCTGGATTTTAGTGTACCAAAAGGGACAAAGTATACACATATATAAAAATATAGATTTAACTAAAATAAAATAAATGTGCAACTTAATTTCCAAAAAACTGCAAATGTTGCATCAGCAGTCCAGTGGAAAACAGACCTACTGGAATGTAATTGTGTGCTTTATGTGTGCAAATGGTCAGCAGCTGTTCAGTATAAATATAGTCAGTCTGTGAAAATACAGTAAGAGACAGCATTCAAGAACACACATAAAATGGATGTGGGTGGATGGGCATGGGACGTTTAGTCAGTTTTTGCTGCTTGAAACTGTCCCTTTAGTTCAGAAAGATGAGATAATGACACTTTCTTTGATGAATGACTGATGTAAGTGTTAGACCAGTGCTAGCTTAGTTGTAATTATTTTTTTTGCCTGTGGCTCCGTGGCTCGACCAGCAGTCAGGATGAGTCGACACTGCCGGAAATGCCAGTGGGTGCATGAAGCATGCTGGGCACTGTATGGATAAACAATGCAGAGTCATGAATTCGGTCCAGCTGATGAGGGACACAACACTGCGATACAAAATAGCAAACATAAAAAGATTCTATACACACATATAATTCCAAATTCCATGTATTGAAACTAAAATGAATTATTCAGTCATTTAATTTTACTAGATAACTAGTAATATGAACGGCTTTACTCTGATATCGGTTGCAAAGACTATCAAATCAAAAATTAACTAGATAATTAAATTAACTAAAGTATTGCTCCCGTCCCGCCACTGAACCATTTGAAAAATCAGAATGCATTCATGCCTTATACACCAATAGAACAACTTTTTGAGGAGATTCTTCACATTTCACTATTGACCAGTCAGAAACCAGTCCCGATGTAGTACTAGATCCTGATCCCCATCCCTAACTCTCTCCTATAATACACAGCAGCACATCCACCAGTCACCATCTGTTTGTTTTTTCCTCATTCTAATGCCAGTCCACAAGCTTGACTTGGACACTTTCTCGTTTTATTTTATTTTTATACTTCATATTTGTATTCTGTTCATGTAAATCACCTTTGTGTATGATAATGGCCTATAGAAACACACTTATTCAGATATTGAAAGGGCATTGCATTTGCAATCTGTTTCCTCCAGCGTGGTTTGAGTGATGCAATCACAGTCCGATCACAGGGCGTCCAGAGGGTGTGTGAACTTTTTCACACAGTCAGGTGAAATCCAGAAGCGGTTCGATCACTGAAAGTGCATTTTCATACAAGGTGTAAACAGTATTCAATTGCAGTTTTTCAGATGAATATTGTGACTGGGATTCTTATTTATTAATGAAAGTCCTGAGTTCTGAATGTGGTGTCAGACTGCTGGATAATGGCTGTGTTGTCCTGTTCGTCTGCAGCTCCTTCACATGCTCCATGTTTTTGGGGTTTTTTTACGATCTCTCACTTTAAACTTCAGGCGTAGCTGCTGATAGAATTATTATTTCATGAAGTATAAATCATTTATGCAGTAAATAGAAGTAGACCGATACTTGGAGCTAAGGACTGCTGTGATTTTAAATAAATAAATAAATAAATCTTTCAGCTCTAGGTGGAAACAGGCTTTTAGATCTCTGCAGGAAATTTGATCAGATCAAATCTCAGAACCCAAAATCACAAAGTGGAATTTTGCTCCCAGTGGTATTTTACGTCATGCAAAAGCCAGCATCTTAATAATGAATAACAATATATTGTATCGCTCTGTTCTGGGACATTAAGTGCGTTGCCTCATTTGCAACATATATTCAGTGTTTATAATGATTATTTTTATTTAAGGACTCTTGATTGATTTCTGTTTCTCTCTTTTTCTTTGACAGTGTCTGAGGTGCTGGTGGGGTGTGAGTGTGTGTGTGTGTGTATGAGTGTGTGTGTGGGAGGATGAGCTCTAAGCGGAGTCTGCTGGTGCGGCTGGTGCCATGCCGCTGTCTGCGGGGGGAGGAGGAGACGGTGACGTCACTGGATTATTCCCACTGCAGCCTGGAGCAGGTGCCCAAAGAGATCTTCAGCTTCGAGAAGACGCTGGAGGAACTCTACCTGGACGCCAACCAGATTGAGGACCTTCCTAAAGTACGTGTTCCATTCAGAGCCCAGAGCTGAGCACACTGAGGATGAATCAGAGAAGATACATTATGACACAGAACAGCGGTGTCAAACACAAAATATTGAGATAAACATCTTTAAAAGCTGCGTAAAAATATGAATGCACTATTGTTTATTTATTGCTAATGTATTTTTATTTGTTATTCATTATATCAGTACTGATAATGTACAAACAATTCATTGTTTATTATTGTTAATAATAATGCTATATTATATTAGTAGCAATTATGTTGATAACTTATGCCACTTATGTTAATACTATTATCATTTTATTAATTATATTTTTAATGATGGTAATGAAGATTACAATAACTACGAGTACAAATAATAATAACAATAATTATAAAAACAATTATGAATATATTAATAATAAGAAATGGAGAAATAATTAATTTGTCTTCTTACGCAACAAGCTACCGTCTTGTATATTATTACACTGCATAGTCTTTAAATTAAGCTTTTTTTTGTTCAAACTAAGCTAATAGTTGACACTTATTAGTTAATATTGTAATATTGTAAATCTGCTGTAAAGTAATTAAGGACACAATAAATGCCACATCTGCAATTGCTTCTAAAGACCCATTTCACTGGTCAGACCTGCTCCTGTGGTGTAAGATTTCTAATCATTCTGTCATTGGCAGTAGCTCAGAGCCTCTTTCATATCAGTTTTATTTTCATTCCATTAATAAACCCTGCACTATTATCTCCATTTTCACTGAAAATAGTGTTTGTAATATAGGGGCAAACTATAAAATACAGACAGTAGTCCATGCACACTGAGCCCTGCACCGTTCTCTCAGCTGTCTGCTCTGTGGTGGTGATGCTCAAACTGCAGCTGTTTTTGCTGTGTGCTGTTTGGTCACCATGGCAGCGCAGAAGGTTCACTATTATTGGAGGGTTTAGAACACGCCCCCTTTTACAGATTGATTCTTTCTTACATTTTTGGGGTTTTTTTTATTCCTTTAACTTCCTTGCTTTTTCTTGCATCTTTCTTCCCTTACTTAACTCTTTTTTTTCTTTCTCATTTGTTTCACACTCTTGTTGGTATATGCCTTCACTCACTTCGTAATTTTCTTTTTCTTTATTTCCGTCTGACTTTTTCTGCCTTATCTCTCTCTTCCTTGTGTCTCTCGTTTTCTTGTCTTTCCTTCATTCTTTCTTCCTTTTTTTCTGTCTTTCTGTCTTGTCTATCTCTTTCCTTCTTTCTTAATTTGTTTCTATCTTTCTCTCCACAGCAACTGTTTAACTGCCAGTTACTGTACCGGCTGAGTTTGCCAGACAACGATCTCACCGTACTGCCGCCGGCCATCGCTAACCTCATCAATCTCAGGGAGCTTGACGTCAGCAAGAACAGTAAGACGAGAACAAAACACCCTTTTCACATGACTCTTCTGGATGTAGATTTTTTTAAAATTCATGGCTTTTGGCTGACGCTCTTATCCAGAGCGATGTACAGCAGTGCTCAATAGTCCACAACTGTTTCTTAAACCTGCTTGAGTCCTTGACCAGTCTGAAATCTCTCGATATTCTAGATTTTCATGCTTTTCACTAAAGTTGTACTAAAATACACTCACCATCTGAGTGCATTTGTTAACCAAAAAATGTCATTTTATAATTCATCACTACTGTCCTATAAAAAAGCCCCACCAAATATGATTCCAACTATCATGTGGTTCAACAAACAGACAATGGGATGAAACTGTTAATGAGTGCATTTAAGTTAAATTACAGTCTAGAGTTCGACCCTGCATCTCCACACAACCAGTTAATAGGAGCCAGACATGCACTGTTAGAGAATATTTCATCTTATAGAGGAAACTTTAGTTCAGTAGTTCTTCACTCAACTATTTTCTGATGAGTAACAAGAACAAAAATCTGCAGTTTATGGCAAGTTGTAAAACGGTGTGTTGTGCAAAAACCACTGACTGGTCATGTGTTCCTTCCAGCCATGTTTGTAGGTAGCAATGTCTCATACAGTGTCAGAAACCACATATGAAAGTCTGTTTGAGACTACTGAACACTTCACTATGTTTAGAGGCAGAAGTGTGTTTATTTAGGCTGGCACCTTGCACAGTGCTAACTGAAGTATTATGAGCTACCAATGCTTTTGCATCAGCCTCATAAAACAAGTGCAAAACTAAATAAACTTCAGATAACAGACGTGCCTTGGCTAACTGGTAACATGTTGGTAAATTGGGGAAAGAGTGTAAACCTGCTGTTGGCAACACAAACCACTACAGTTTTACTGATTGCTGCTCCACCATGAGCAGGGTTGAAGATGAGAATCCCTGAAACGGTGTAGTGCCGTAAATCGCCTGTATTACCTTAGTATCACAAATGACAAATGGTCACTTTCACTTCAGTGTTCACTGCTAATTAGAGCCAGCCAGAATATCAACATTGTGATTTAATGTTTAATATTGTTACCTTAAAAATATTAAAGGGCCCGTACCACTTTTCTGGTATTAAAAAGGCTTAAAGTCTGTAAATATTGGTTCAAATGACCCATTGACATATCCATACAGACATTATTTGGAAAATAAGCTAAAAAAAACCCCAGCCCTTTTACAAATCAGTCAATCAATCAATTCAGTTAGAGACATTGTGATCGTTTGCATTTCACAGCTGTCAGAAATCTATTAGCAGGCGATATATTGTGCAGCCCTACTGCAAATACTTTAACAACCAGAGCTGAAAGCACCACATCCTGATGTAACGTCATGCAAAACACGCAGAACAGGGTTAGTTCCTTATTTCCTCTTTGACAAGTGCAGGTTGAACACACACGCACACACACACACACACACACACACACACACACACACACACACACACACACACACACACACACACAC
>JBBIGB010315713.1:0-10468 GCA_037577075.1 Alestopetersius hilgendorfi | reverse complement strand
GTGTGTGTGTGTGTGTGTGTGTGTGTGTGTGTGTGTGTGTGTGTGTGTGTGTGTGTGTGTGTGTGTGTGTACATGGGTGTTCATATGTACCTGAACTTCTGCAAATTAAGTTTTTTCCAAATGTGTGTGATTCAGCATATAATCAGTAATTATGCACAAAAAGGGGAAGCCATATCAGCTCACCCTCAGGATCCTGTTGACGGTTATGACTGGAGGCTCGTCGTTTACAGGCATCACCGTCACATATATGATGTGAGGAAGGCTCTGCTTGCGGAGGTCTGTGTCATTCGCTACCAACGTGAAATTATCTGCTGTCGTCTCGCTGCCATCGTGGACATAGTATATAAACTCATGTTCAACCTGTGCGACAGAGAAATAAATGCAAAAAAGCAATAAAAGCCTTTAAAAGCCTACCCAGAATTCCCTTTGCTGAGAACCCTTCCCTGAACTGAAATTAGATACTGTGCAGAATAAACACTATGAATAAAAAATTTAGAGTCAAGTTCTATATTTATAAACTTTGCTTTATTACTGCACAATAACTTGAAAATCAATGGGGTTTTTTTTTTTCAATTACTTGTAAATAGTACAAACTTGACCTAAAGTATTATTAGATGCTTTATTCAGTGTTTCAGTTTGGGGAAAAATAAAGTTATTTAATTTTTAAAGAAAATTCATATGCATATAACAATATTCTTCATATACACACACACACACACACACACACACACACACACACACACATATATATATGTAAGTTATTATGGAATCATATTTAGCTCAGTTCATAAATGTGGACATTTACAATACCAGTATATGAAATCATATAACAGTTTTTGTATTATATGAAATTTTCCAAACTTTTGAGTGTTGATCATGTTCGTACCCATTGTAATACACACATGGGTTAAAAGTCTATGCAATTTCATTTCTGCTTAATCTGTAGTTTATGCAATGAGAAAAAGGTAACACCAAAAAAGGCCGACCTGCATCCTGGTGAAAGATGGGATAGGAACTCCAGGAATCCTCGAGTGCTCTATATGACCATGATGCGGCCCCTCGACCACATGATACTGGAAATGGAGTCCTTTGAAGTGCCTGCTGGTCACCTTGATGACCTCTTGAGTTAGGACCTTAGAAGACCCCTCGTTCAAGGTTAGGTTTGAAACTTCTAGTGGTATGTGCAAAGGAATGATCTCCACTGTGACTGTGAGGTTAGTGACTGTTAGAATCCCATTGCTGACGTCCAGTGAAAAAGAATCATTGGAGTGTCCATGTTTCACTTGCACATACTGGATGTGGCCTGCATTAATGTCCCCCTGGGAAAACCTTTGGATGCGATCTTTGAGTGATCCTTGGTAATGATCCTCTCCCTCAACAAAACGCCGTAGAAAGCCATGCGAGGGAGGAGTCTTCACAGTAAACACAATGTCATCTGGCGTGGTGTCCTCATGAACCACCTAGAGCAAAACAGACCAACTAATCACACTGAAAACAATGTTTTACTAATCATTCACCAGAACCATAATCTTAACATCATATATCACACAAATGCCCATAAAGGACTAAATTGCTAAAATTTCTTTTATTTCAGGTCTTAGAAACACAAGATCTTTAAACTTGGAAGAACTTTCAGTACAGTTTCCAGCTACGAGTGGATGTGGAGTTCAAAAGTTTAACAAACGCTGGGCTATTTTTATATTTCTTTGGTGAACAAAAGGTAAAACCATCTTTGCAAATCATGCCACAAATATATATATGACAATTAGTGATAATACAAACCTCAAGTTCCTTTTTGTGAATCTTAACTGGTTTTCCTTCTTCCACCAGTACAGAGTTGTTGTGTATGATTTGTGGAGGCTGCTGATGACTTTCAAGGTACACCTTCACATCCACAGTCGCATCCAAACGCAGCCCATTGACTTTAGTGGTGAAGCTGAAGGAGTCCATCAAGTTCATGCCGTTGTCATGATGATAGACAACATGATCTGCCTTCACATCATACAGCGTGAAAGCATCAGCCTCTATGCCATCACAGAGTAAAACACCATAACTTGGAGGGTGAAATATCTCAAAAAGTACATCTTCATCACTTCTGACATCCACATTAGTGGTGACACTGAAGTTAGCAGGTCCTAAAATGACCTCCTTGCCCTTCTGGACCAGTAGGCCAGTGTTCTTGGCCACCTTCAAGTAGGGATCCTGGGCACTGACCTCCAGCAATGTTGAGGTATAGTGTTTACCATCTGATATAAAGAGGACAAAGCGACCATAGCTTACCCCTTTGTGGACAAACAGCACTCTCTTTTCCTCAAGATCCCTCTGACGGAACTGATAAAGCTTATGGGACGTGTTATTTACCAGGACTAGCTCACCCATGGGTATTCCTCGCCTAGTGTAGAGCAGCTGTCCATCGTCATAGTCTGAATCTGGGTCATGGTAACAGAGGTCCTCCAACGTCAGCAGCCTCTGACTGTCACGGGCAACGTGGAACACTTTATCCACAACTCGGACAGGTTTTTCATCATTGACCAACTGGATGGAGATGTTGAATATGCCCTCTGTGACCGGAGCTTTGTCTTTCAGAGGTGACATAGATGCCTCGAACGTGAATGCATCATGTGTGGTTTCACTATCGTCATGAGTGTACAAAATGCGTTCCTCCAGAATGTCCTGATTGGTGAACTCCAATATGTGGCCACTGCTGGTGGTGGAATTGGAAGGGTTAAGTCTCATTATATTCCCGTGCTGAGGACTGCATGTGATAGTGTAATGCACTTCTCTGGAGCTGAGAGTCTCAGAGAAAAGCATGTCCTTGGTTATGATCTTATTCTGCCCTTCCAAGACAGAAAGGCCATGATTTCTCACCACTATGCTGTGAACATCTGCCTTGATACTGATCCTAAAGTCATGTTTCCCAGAATGTGAGTACTTTGAGAACACCTGAAAACTGAACATATCCCTTGCATCTTCATACGCCTTCTCAAGGAGTTTGTACTGCAGTTTGTGATCAGTGATGTTCCTCTGACTGAACGTAGAGTTCTTTCTCAGGGTCTCATTATTGAACAGCAAGTTACCTCTCCTTGGTAAAGTCAACAAACGTATATGAATGTCATCCTCAGACAGTTTTACACCTTTAGAGACTATCCGGAATTCTTGAGGAGTCAGTGTAACTTCATGATCACTGTCTACCTCCATTTTACTCCTTGTGACTTTGTAATGAATCCACCGGACCTTTATCATGAAGATAACCTCATCTGTGTACAGCGAGCCAACGGTCACTTTGCACTTGAAACTGTCAGTCATGTTATTCAACTGGCTTCCTTGGAAAGTGCTGAGGTACCTGAGTCGTTCCTTTTCTAGAAGTTTCTGCGTGAAGGTGCTGATCTGCTTCCATTCTCCACTAGAATGTAAGCGCTGGAGCTCACCATATATTGGCTGCTCTATTAGGTCATACCGGATTTCCATTGCTTGCGTGGCCACATTCACTTGAACAGCCAGATGCTTGTTACTAATTTGGACTGCACCACCCTGGGTTACATCTACGCCTGTGTTGTTCACAACTTTGTGCTCCAGTGTGACAGCCATGATCCTCAGCACAATGGTGTTACTCACTTTTTCCCCATCACTCACTCTGACGGCCATTCTAGAGTTCCTAATGCCTGTATGAACATAACTCACTTTACCCTGTTCCAGATCCAGGTAAGTGAATGTGGTCACAGCTTCCCCAGGGTTATCTTCGAGTTCAACAAATCCGGCATCTGCAGTGAGGTTTCCTAATAGAGTGAAGACCAGTTCTGTAGAGTTAGTATCAGGGTCTGTGACCCTGAGCATGTCTGTGTTCAAACGTTGTTTGGAATTCTCTGGAAGAACAAAGACGTTACCCTCCGGCAAGCTAAGTTCTGGAGCATCATTGCTTGGCTCAACAGTGATGTTAAATCTGTGCAAGCGGTTCCCCTTCAGATAGGAAGGCACCTCTTTCTTGCTGCTAGTGAAGACGGAAAACATGAAGAAGTCCAGAGGATCCTCAGAGCCTCCATGTACATACATGACCCTACCATGCCAAAGGTCCAACATACTGAAAGTGTTTTCCTCTTGATCAGGGTCAACATCAAGCCGCAGCTGCCCGTGAACTGGCTGTTCCTCAATACGGAACATGATCTGGGACTGACGAATCCCAAGCTTGCGGAAGTCCAAGTTCACTTTAATGTGTTTGGACTCAAGTGGTGCTCGTCCACCCTCCATGACCTCCAAGACTTGAGGTAACAAAAAAGTCTGAGCCCTCTTTTTGTCCAATTCAGGCTGGTGCTCAGTGGCATCTGGCTGAGGTATCTCAGGACTTACAGTGGTCACGGGCTCGACATGCCTCACTGGCTCACAACCGACTGACACATCTTTGGTGACTACAGCATTGGGCAGACCCATGTTGTGATCATTGACTCTGACATTTCTAAGACAGCCTTTAAAGGAGCCTCCGCCAATGCGTTTCCCTACCACAGAGAGCAAGCCATTCCTGCGAACTTCGGTACGAGTGCTTACATCCACCCCACCCAAGAAGAGGGGTCCACTGAGCTGGAGGGGCCTAGACCTGACCCCGAAGCTGGAGTTTAGCATCTCTTCATCTACAGTTAAATGGATGGTTCTAGGAGCTAGATAGAGCTGCACAGTGTGCCACCATCCTTCATTCACTGCTGTTGTGGTGCGCAAGGCGGTCTTACTTCCACCTATTCGAACAACTGCAACGAGATGCCTGTCTCGTATCTCCAGGGCCACGTAGTCCCCTTGGCCTGCAGAGCTGTATAAAAGGAGCCCTTCCTCAGCTGCTGTGTAAATCTCACATTCAAACACTCCTTCTTGTGGGACTTCCCACACAGGCAGAGACATGAAGGCCTTGGAACTGAAGAAACTGATGGAATCATTCACAGTTGCAAAAAACTGTGGGCTGCAGCCTAATGAGACCTCATGGACCATTTTATAGCCAGAATAAGGTCTTAAGGATGATAATAGATTGTGTTCATTAAAAAGCACCTCATCCATGCAGCCTCGAAAGCCCACAGGGCACATGTCCCCGAAGAGGTAGAGCTTATCTAAAGTTCCCAGTCCACCTACATAGAGCCCTTCTTGGACGCTGAGCTCCAGGTCCGGTCCTGGCAATCTCAGACTGCTGTGGGAATTTTTGTCTACAGTGAGGGTCACATTGTGCTCATCCTGTTGAAGCTCTATGGTATGCCAGATCAGGTCATTCAAAGGAGACCCTTTCTCTGACCGAAGGTTCCGCTCCCCTGATCCAAGCTCGATCCGCACCTGTGAAAACAACACAGTGTCTTTAATAAATAGAAAATTGCAATCACACAAACTGTACTGGGAATGTGAATGAAGGCCATAATCATAAGATGTGTGCCCTCAATATTCAAATTTGCTCAAAATGCACCCCAGTATATCAGTAATATACTGATAAAAATGGTAAAGGTGTGCTACAATAGACAACAATAAGTTACTGTTCAGCTAGCAACCACACTCCATTGCTGAATTTTTTGGCTCCACTCTGAAGCCTCAAGACAAAGAAAACATGACATGACTTGTTCTCTAAATGCTGTCAGCAGTGATACATTCTATAAGAAGTCACCTGTCTTTTGTTTTCATCCCTCAGGCTTCCTGAGGATAATAACCACTGCTGTGTTTACCAGACATCTCTGAGAGGTTGATATTCATCCAAGCTTTAGGAAATATCTGCCTGTGTTCAGTAAAACCTTGGAGAATTATAGTGGAACCACTTTTTGATTATTTCAGCCAATTAATGCAGTGTTTCCTGATTCTATCTTAATTACTATGTAGGCCTGAGGAAACTGGTGGGGTCAGTATATGCAATGTAATGAGCACTCATTAAATCTGAATTATATTACTGCTTCTAAATAACATGAACTACCTTCACTGAGGATAAGATTTCTCACCAGTGACCAGTTGCATATCATAATGACACAAACACATGCAAATACACTTTACAATGAAATACCATTTTTTCATTGTGGGAGCATGCCTGTGTAAAATGTGCATGTCTCTATCAGCCTTTGTTTTGTTTAGTTTAATTGTTATGTTGACTGTTAATGTTACAGAGAATGTTTAATAAAAATTGCTCAATGTTGGACACCCATGTTCCTCCACTGCGTGTGTAAAGACGTCATCAAACGACTAGTCGACTCGACTTCGACTTTGCGGACCGACTATTCACATATAATTCACACATTCCTGAAAACCTACATGACAAATTGACTCAAGATTTAGCAGGGGGCATCTTGTCCAGACAATATGGCAAGCTTCCCCTTCTAAAGATTCCCCTTCTAAAGTTATAAAAACACAAAAAAGCAATGATGTTCCAGTTCATTCCTGCTAGCTGTGTGTAGGTTTGTGCATCACCATGCTATAAATGCTATACCTACACACAAAACAAACAATACATGCTTTTAAATAGCTTGCTTAAGCCAAAAACGTTCACATAGTACCATACGTGTTTACACGTTGAATTAATGCGTATAAAGGATGCACCTGAATACGTCCAGAGTGTAGAGCCACCCAGAGGAAGTCATTCTCCCCTGCAGACAGGAAGAGCAGGCCGTCGGGGCTGTGTGTCCGAAAGCGCACGTGCAGGGAGTTCTTGCTGGAAGACTCAATGGTTTTCAAGTGGACGAAACCGTCCCCATAGAAAGAGGCTGTGGAGTCAAGAGGAGATTTCATTAGGACCCCCAGACTAATGACTGTAATCAGTACTGCATATTAAACTCCAAATAAATCCAAATCCTAATCCAAATCACACTTTGTGCAACCGATTGGCTGCTGTCACACCTAACTCCAAGGCAAACAGAGCCGTAGACAAAACCTGATGAATGTAAATTCAGAATGGTGAGATACTTTTCTTGTTTATTTCAGGTATTTTCTAGAAATATGCCAAACGTAGAACAATTCTGTATTTGTCAAACCACAGAACAGCTGTATATTTTGAAGTAATACATTTGAACTTATTTTTTGTTTGTTAAGAGACACAATGACCTTCATATTGTGACGATCCGGCACTTTGGGGTTAACTGTGGGTTCACTTTGGGGTCCATGCTGGGGGTACGTGCGCTACGTGACTTGTGGGGCGGCGATGGGCTGCACCTGTGGCCCGTCGCTATGGCAACTGGCACACTTTTTGGGTGGTTTATAAAAGGGGAGGGGCGGTGCCAGTGCAGTGGCAGTTGGGTTGGAGTGTGGACTGGGCGACAGAAAAGACAAGGGGAAAAGAGCAAGCCAGCACTCGGGCTGCTGCCCCCGTGGCTGTGAGGGTGATGCTGTGCTTGGTGCTTAAATTCTTGTTCAGTAAAAGCAAGAAAAGGAATTGCTCTGAGTGTGTGTGTCGCCTTCCTCCACCGTTCATCACAATATGAATCATTTGAGCATAAAAAACACTTAAGGCGTGAACCAGTGAATATGGAGGTGAGGAGGTCAGGAGGTGATCAGTATACTGGTGGTGCTGAATGCTGAGTAGTTAACTCCTTTATTTAGACTCCTTGTATCTTTAGGCACTTTGCAGCAGTAAAACATTTGTTCCCATTTCTTTAATTTAAACTACTGTGTATGCCAAAGATGAGATAGTTCGATTGGCATGACATAGCATGTATGCACCAACAAGGTGATTCAAGGCAAAATATAAAGAAATGAGAGGTGGCTAAGATTGTAATTGAGTAATGCACTATATATTGCCAAATAAGACATTTAGTAGCTTCTAAAGTATGAATAAATTGCAAATGTATGTACTTTTCATATTGAATACGATTCTCTTTCACAAGGCTAGGATACTGTTATGCACCGGACACATCCCACACATTCCTTTCCCAAAAGGTGCCACAGGGCATGAAATCCTCATGCACTTGAAGGACCTCTTTCTCCTGCACACATGCAAGGCAGCAAGAGAATTAAAAATCTAAATGTTTGCGTTATACTTTAAGGCTGAAAGATTCATTGCATATCAGAATCGTAGAGGAATATTACCTAAAAATCACATCGTATATTGAGAGAATGCCGTTTTTATTACTGCCTTATTAATAATAATGCTGTACTAACAAATTTTAAATGGGGATGTTTAACGTACAAACCCAGAGCTGTGTGAGGTGTGATCAAAAGCAACCAATCATCCAGACACAGTGAGGCAATGCAAGGGTCAAAACATCTTTGAAAATCATCATTTACAAATATTTTATCAGAACTTTTCACCCATCAATAACAGAAATGTACGTGTTTTGCATTGGATGTTTAATGTAAAGAAACATGAACATTGGATAATGTTAGAGCTAAGATATTATTTCATTATTACTGTTTTATTGTTTAATCAAGAAATTTCTATGAATTGTAAAATGTTTTAGGTCATTCTTAGCACAAAATCCAGCATAAAGCCAGCTCTGAGTAATACAATGGATGGATGGATGGATGGATGGATGGATGGATGGATGGATGGATGGATGGATGGATGGGTGGATGGGTGGTGGATGGATGGATGGATGGATGGATGGATGGATGGATGGATGGATGGATGGATGGGTGGATGGGTGGTGGATGGGTGGATGGGTAGGTGGATGGGTGGATGGATGGAGCTAAGTCATTATCCATCCCTTTCTGCAGGTCTCCTAATGGAATGGAAATTGGTTCTTCATATATTTCCATAAAGATATTTCCATAATTATAATATAATCAAAATCAAATCATAATGACAATTGCATTAAGATATTTTCACCATTTAAATATTAAAAAATATTTTATTAAGAAATCCTAATATTCCAAGCTGAACTAAGGGACCTCCTAAACAGTGTAATTTGTATTTTATGGCTACAATGAAATGGAAATTTTGAAAATTTGAGTAGAATTGTTGATTTACCCCTATGATCACAGAGGCAAGGCAGGCAGGCATCCATGACTGTGTTTTCTTTATTTAAGCAAAGCATAAACGAACACAAACCTGGCTCGATGGCCGATACATGAGAAACAGGGCTGTGACTCTAAACAAGGCGATGGACCGACACAGAGGTCCACATGAACAGAACTTAAATACATGACATGACAAAGACAGAAACCAATGAATAAACACAATCACTCAAACTAAACGAGAAACAAGTCAAACACGCACAGAATTCAAAATAAAAGCCCCAAAACCCAAACCAAAACAGTGGCCCCTACCAGACACTGGCCGAGCTGTGACAAGAATGGCGAACTAGAAATATCACGTTTCTGTTGGGTTTTGACATTTCTTTGGCTTACAAGACTTGGTCTGGAGTATCTTCTATAAAAATATAGCATATCCATATAGCAACTGATCCCAAAAACATTTAGCGGGGTCGTGTTTCACCTTAAATCACAAGTCACAATATTGGTCAGAAAAACTGCAATTAGATATTTTGCCCAGATTGTTTTGTCCTAGTAAACACAGAATCTTCCCTTTCAAACTCATTTACGTTCGTTTCACTTCGTGTGAGATAAGCACACGTGGCTCTGCAACATCATCTTTTAATGCTATTATAAAAATCTTATCACGTCATATTCTTAAGCACATTCCTAAATACCCCCAACCAATCAAACAGAATCAGCCAGTCAGCCTAATCAACTCTCCAGCATCTGTTCCCCTCCACCCCGCTGACCTACCGCGCTTCAGATAGGCTGAGTGCTTCACTGCACTCTTAATGCTTTATCTGAATTCAATTAATGTGCGTTAATGCACTGAGAGCCTTTTAAAAGCACAACTGCCAGCACATTATTTGTAGAGCAGTGTGTCAATGGTGGCAGTCAGGATTAATTGTTATCTGTGGAGGAGGATAAGCTGGAAGATGAGCCGCCTGAGTGAACGTGTTGAATTCTCATGATCTGTCAAGCAGTGCATCGTGGCCACTTATTAAGCCAAACTGTTATGATACAATAAATATTGTCGTAATTAACCACATTCCAAGACATAAAACTGAGTTCTAGTCACCATCCATTGAGGATCAGGCATTGTGCAATTGATCTGTGTCTACTACCCTAAATAAACAGTGTGTTTCTGCACTTTTCCAACATGGGTGGGCCCAGTCATGGCAAACTGTCCATTTTCAGTGATTTTTACACCCTCAAATAACTAAGCTCTGATAGTAAGTGTCAATTAATCATATAGTTATACATTATATACTACATTTTAATTACATACAATTGTGCTGTTTGACTATAATCAATACACTATAATCCATATACTGTATATATCTCATATATTTTATATATCTATACACTGTAATATCACATATAATGTCTTGTACTGTTAATCTTTCATTCTGTATATATTACATCCTGCGCCTTAACTCTGTAAGGTGGGTGGCGGTAGCTCAGTGGGTCGGATACTGGCCTCCGGACCAAGAGGTCACAGGTTCGAATCCTACCTTCAGCATACCACCACTGGGTCCCTGAGCAAGACCCTTAA
>JBBIGB010315704.1:0-10469 GCA_037577075.1 Alestopetersius hilgendorfi | reverse complement strand
GGATCAGGATACATTTCACTGTGTGTTGTACTTGTATGACTGCATGTGACAAATAAAGTATCTTGTATCTTGTATCATTAAAACGTTGATTTACATTTTTTGTGTCAAATAATTCCTGTGGGTGAATAATTCCTGCGGGGGGGGGCTATGTGCAGGGCCCTTCAGCCCCAAAGCCTGACTTGACTGGTCCCCAAGACAAATA
This sequence comes from Alestopetersius hilgendorfi, assembly GCA_037577075.1. Classification (NCBI taxonomy): domain Eukaryota; kingdom Metazoa; phylum Chordata; class Actinopteri; order Characiformes; family Alestidae; genus Alestopetersius; species Alestopetersius hilgendorfi. The sequence goes on along the minus strand of JBBIGB010315704.1, from coordinate 10,267 downwards.
AGTTTGAGTAACGCTGGTCTAATGATTGAATATTCAAATCTCCAACTTCCCATCCCATGTTTTCACAAAAAGGTAAAATATCAGTTATCACTAATTAATATTCAGACCCCAACTCCACCATTATTTTATAATTAGTCATGTCTTTGATTTTTTGGGTTTTTTTTTTTTAAGACGACGTCATGTGCCTGTGTTGGCCTAATGGACAATTTATGTCCATGTTGTGTTAATGCACTCATGTTGGCACCTTTGACATTATAAGCAATATTCTTCAGTCCCCAGACTGCCTCACCCCTCATATATACTCAACTACTCTTTGCATTAACTTTATCCATCCACCTGCAACTGTCTTCTCTATGCAACACACCTGATTGCATATATTGTGCTCTCTCCACCACCCTCTTCCTCATGGTCAAACCTCACCCTCCCAGGCATCAGTAAAATCACACCAGCACTTAAGAAACCCGGCCTGGACCCTGCTAATCTAAATAACTTCAGACCAGTCTCCTAAATCGGTCCTAAATCCTAGAAAAAGTTGTTGCCAGCCAAGTCCACAGCTACCTCACTGACAATAAGCTGTATGAACAATTTCAGTCTGGTTTTTGGCCACTCCACAGCACAGAAACAGCCCTGGTTAAAATCACTGATGATCTACTGATGGCAGCAGACTCCAGCCAACTCACCATACTCATCCCAACTCCCCATACTCATCCCACAGCTTTTGACACAATCTCCTGTCTTACCCTTCTAAACCGCTTAGCTTCCATAAGAATAAACGGCACAGCTCTATCCTGGTTCTCATCATCTCTCTCTGATCGCATTCAGTTCAGTCATTTAAGGTCTTTCCAATCCCAACCCTCTCCAATTGTGTGCCTCAGGGTTCTGTCCGAGGCCCTCCTGTTTATTATCCACCTTCTTCCTCTGGGCAATATTTTCAGGTGTAGGAAAGTTTAGCTCAATTGATTGATTCCCTACCAGAATATATGTAGGAATTAGCTTAGGAAGATTCACAACATTATTAAATAAACAATTAATGAATAATCAATTAATCAAGTACCAGCGTGAACTCCCCGCCAACTAGTTCATGTGGAATACATTAATTAACCCATAAAGCCCTCCTTAATTGCACAGTTTAAAAGAGTTTGCTCAGATAGGGCAATTAGAAATGACTGAAACATCCCTGAACAGCAGCTTCATGAACACGTAACCCAGTCACAAACAGGTTAGCAAATGTGTGGTCAACCTTGCACCAAAATGATCAAAATAGGGAAGGACAGTATACTTATTTCACTGGGTTGGAGTGAAGTTGGCCTTGGAGTTTCAGAGTTCTTGGTTGTTGAAGCTTGGAAGAGATAAATCTTGGAGTTGTTCTGAAATTTCAGGCATGGTCTTGAAGAGGAGGAGATGAATTCTGAAGAGTTGGGCTGAAGCAGAGTGGCTTGAGTTCGTACCGGTGGTTAAGCTCAGCCGTGGAGCTTGGAGAGTTCTTCTGAAGTTGCAGAGGTGAATGAAGCAGCGGCGACTCCAGTCCTGTCCGAAGGCTCAGCATTTGTGCATTTCAGTTTCTTATATACTTTAAAGCAGGGGTGTCCCTTTGGCTTACACATAGGATAATCATCGTATGGAAACAAAATAATTAACTTTGACATCAGGGTATTGGCACAATACCCTAAGACCTCTAAGAAGAAAAATTAAGACCCATTCGGCAGCAAACAAACAATAACCTAGAATTTAGTTGATTTCAACAAGGCACATACTTTTTTTTTTGGATCCAGCTCCAACATAAAACCTCCAGACACGGTACTTTTCATCCTCCAACCATCTCATTGAATTTGTATTTACACATTCCACACTCGCATGGATTAAAGAAAAAAAAAAATCTGACCAAAAAAAAGTATAAGCTCTCATAACACTAGACACTGTCCTGAATCTTGAGCTTCGGCGCATTGTGTTCTTTTTCTCCACTGTTTTCTGACCGTTTTAGTTACTATTAGCGAATCAGACACACCTCTGCCTTCCAATTATAAATACGTTTTATTCCGGCCATTAGCTAAATGCTTAGTGTAAATCTTGAACATTAAACTGTAATTAATCAATAGGTTCAGGCCTCAAGTAAGTTTTGTTCATCTGAACACAATCCTCAAACACAAATCCTCAAAAGAGCAAAGAGCCTGAATATTTAACACAGGCCATGAACAGCTAGGCCCTTTACTTTCTCTTTCTCTCTATAACCGTTATTAGCAGTATATAGGCTATTCTAGCGTCTTTCTGAAAACAAACAGAAATAGCACAACCGAGCCAAATCTGGTACTTTTTCACTATGTATTGATAACTCCACTGTTCTCCCTTCTTCTCAGGTCAAGAGCCTGGGTGTCATCCTTGACAGCAGCAGGGGGAAATGTATTATTAGTTAACCTGTTTGTATGTGGAGAAACTATAGGGTAAAACACTGCAATCGGTACGGTGTGTTCTGTCATCGGGGTGGTAGAAACGGTATAAATTTGGCTAACGGTAGAGATTTTGACTATACCATTCTACCGCGATACCGCATGTTTATGTCTTCAAGCTGCACCTGTCTTGGTCGAAAGCATGGCAGCTTCTACAAGCATGGAGCCAACACGGGGGGGAGGTGTCTGTAGGTACTCGTAAAGAAGACCGGTGTGGCGGTCATATGGACCTAGTTTGGGTTTAAGGAGTCAGATCTTGATCAGAAAAATATAATCTGCAAAGAATGCCACGCGACAGTAAGGCCTCATCACACGGACGACTGAGCCAGGTGCTTTTCAGGCGTTCGTGGAGCCAGGTGAGCGCTGACCGATTTTCTGCTCATTGGAGCAAATCACAGCCTCCAAACTGGCGTTCAGCCCCATGCTCAGTCGGCTAAGCGTTCAGGAGGCGTAAAAATTTTTGCATGCAACGTTTTCTTGCAGTCGAAATCCTCTCCTGCCTACGATGTCGTATCAGGAGGATTAAAACAATGTCAATTGTAATTTTTAACGAAGAATAAAACTTTGTTTTCAATGTAGAACTACAAATCAAGATGGCAAACATGTAAACAATCTGGAAAGAATAATTACTGCCCCCACAGGATAATATACAAAACTACACATAGGGCTGCAGGCTGGCAATAAACAGTGTCAGATGAGCGACAGTGTGACGCCTCACTGAAGTCACTCAAGCACAGAAATAAAACGCAACAAACACGCATTTGGTGTTCAAGAGCATATTGACACATACATATATATATACATACATACACACACACACAGATGAAGAGAATATATATCGTTACCACAGATGCTTCAAATTATACCACAATATAGATTTTAGACCATATCCATGTGCAGAGTGTCTGTCACAGTAGTCTCTCCATTTTGATGGGAAATGGTGCTGCTTACTGTGTGAAGTGTGTAAAAACTCGAATAAATGAACAGAGACCGAGCCAATTTGAGAAGTATGGAAAAAACTTGTTGCTAGTTCTGTTCAGCGCATGATGTGCCTTAGTGCAAAGAAGATGCTGTCATGAACATGTGCAAAGAAAATTCACTGATCTCAGATCAGAAACCAAGGCAGTGGTGACATGACATCATGCTGGAGGGACAATAAAAACCCACGTAGCTTTTCTTGTGGCAGTACTCCCTGCCCAGGTCACAATTTGGTGTTCTGGGCACTGAGTGTTCAAATTGCCAGGCAAATATGGTCATAGCCCAGGCAAACATTATAAAATTGTTGATCGCAAAGTCTCTCTGATCTTGAGTCTTGGTCTCAGCCGTTACAACAGCAACCTTTTCTTCACAGCCCACATAACATCCCTCGGTCTGCCTACTTCCACCTCTGTAACCGCCTTCATCCCTCACTCACCCTTACTACCACCGCCATATTAGTCAATGCTCTTGTCACATCCCCACCTTGATTAATGCATTGCTTTCTGGTCTACCACATAAATCAACAGTAAACAAACTGTTTAGAACTCAGTTGTCCATATCATTTCCAGATCCCCTGCACACACCCCAATTCTCAAGCAACTTCACTAGCTCCCTATCCATTTCCGCATAGAATATAAAATACTTCTTTTAACATTCAAAGCCTTCCATAACCTCTCACTATTCTCCTTGATGTATACACACACTTTCGAGCACTGTCCTGTCCTCCTCTTGTTCACTCCTCTCCACACCTCCTGCCCGTATGTCCACCATGGGGCTCAGATAATTTAGCTGCACTGCACACTGACTTTGGAATACACTCCCACTCTATCTCAACCACAACACTGCCCATATTTAGATCTCTACTCAACACTTATCTGTTCAGATTAGCCTACCACACATGACTTTCTCACACTTCACACCACTATTATTTATGTATTTAAATATCATTTTGTATGTAGATGTCTTTTGTATGTATGTTTTGAGAGCTGTGAAAAGTGTATATTTTCCATGCCTAGATTGGTTATAAAGATGTCACTTTCAAGGATGCACACAATGGTACATCTTTGCTTATCTTCACTCAAGTGTAGGTGTTTTGATTAAGTATGGGGGCCTTCTTTAAAAAGTGCACTCTTTGGGGACAAAGCACATTCTTTGGGAATTTCCAGCCATGCTACAAGAACCAAGGTTGCATGCTATTAGAGCATACATTGGGCCGAGGGAGATTGAGAATTATGTTTTGTGTCTAAATAAATCTTTTATTTTCTACTAGGTCAATCAGTATTTCTACCATTTCATTCACCTTAACACCATGGCTGGAAAATGTGTTCAAGAACCTATTCCTCAGTTACCATCACTTAACATTTATATATTTATTTTTCCATACGATTTCCCCTTTCTAATGGTCACATGAGTTTCCTAAAAATAGAATATGTTATTAAAAGTCTATCTCCATATTCAGTTTAGAAACATGTCTACAGCACTGTCACAAGAACTTCAAACAGGCATTCTGACATTTAGTCTACAGGAAGACAGTTTTGAACTGGAACTCCAGCTTGTATGTTACAAAGGCATTCAAGAAAAAATACGTAAAGCCTCAAGCTACCACTCAATCCTGTGGGCTTATGGACCAATCAAGAGATTTTTGCACAGCCATGGTCACAACAGACTGGAAGAATGGGCTCAATATCTGATGAATATGCCCACAGTTCATTATGCATGAATATATTTATGCATTCTGGCATATCAGCCTCCATTGTTTAAATGTAACTACTCAGGTGAATGGCTTTGTAAAGCCAATGAATGGGAAGTGGCTTATCTAAAGCTGCAGATAGTTGTTTACCACCTAAAATAAATAACTTCTCATGGTTAATCACATTCTGTTTGTCGGCTGGAATTCTGGAGTGAAGAGAACATCCTAAACAGAACTTTATGTGCTGTCTGCTCTGTTGTAGACTCCGCCCTCATTTTGTAGAGCACTTAAAACCTAAAGAAACTCAAAAAGTTTCTCAAATTGCCACTTGTGTTGGTATTGTTTTAGTGACAATCATTTAAGTTGTGATTCGATCAGACAAGTTTGTCCATTGCCTTATCTGAGATCTGGGGAATTCGGGGTCTCAAACCATTCCTGATAAATTCTGTATTGGGGCACGGCCCATTATCTTGCTGAAAGAGGCCACTGCCACTAGGGAATATTATTGATAAGAAGTATTTTACTGGGCCTGAAACAATGTTTAGGTAGGTGCTAAAGTAACACATGAATGCCAGGATCCAAGGACTCCCCAGCACTGAGGGTGGTGTGCAGAATGAGAGAGATCCGTTGATCTGGTCGGCGGTTAGCGAACTAGGTCTCTATAATAAGGACTTCAAGTCTCTCAAACATTTTTGACTACTGAGGTCAGTGCAAAAGGCCAGTAATCATTCAGTTAACAGGACAATAAACTATCGGACCACAAACTATCGGAGATGACACTGGTCAATGCAACAGACACCCAGAGATGCTGCATTACTGACACTGGCCTGCTGCAGTGCCTTGCACTCATCATTATCCATTAACAGGCTACAGCACTTGCCACTTGGCTAGCGTTAGACGATTAGCCTTAAAACAAGTGTAGAACACAAAGTTCATTGCCAAATGCAGAGTTGATGCTCATAGCCACAGTCCAAGGATGTGCACTGTCTGGGTCACGTTCAGTCTTCTCCTGTGACGTTTTAGAAGGTTGGCGCGAACGAAGCACAGGATTCCTTTTTACAGAACTCTCCAGATCATCCAAGGGCCTAGGTCCTCTCTTCTGCACTCTCCTCTTCTGCTCACCCCACAGGTTTTCAATGGGGTTCAGGTTCAGGGGACGGAGATGGCCATGGCAAACGCTTGATTCTGTGGTCAGCTAACTGTTTGGACATATGTTTTGCGTCGCTGTGTTGCTGGAAGATCTAGAGGCAGCTTTTTCTTTAAATTTTCTGATATTTCATGTCCATGATGCCATGTACCATAACAAGGTTTCCATCACAGAACCTTCAACATATTTTACAATTGGGATGAGATTCTTTTCATTAAAGCCATCTTTCTCTTCACGTCAAACCCATCTTGACCGTTTATATTATTCTTCAGACCATTGAAAATGGTTCCAGTCAAAGTTGTAAAAATCTGCAGGTGCGTTTTATAAACTGCGGGTGCTAAGATTTGAGTTTAACTGCACAAAAAGGCTTTTTTCTCATGTACCTTCCTAACAATCTGTTGGCATGGAGGTGGCGTCTGATGATGGTTTTAGGGACTTAATCCCAAGAGGTTACTTTGTCCTGTCATTTACCAAGTGTGAATTTTTCTGGCCACTAACCATCCTCTTCACTGTACATGGGGGCAAAATAATTGGGTCCTCTTCCCCGCAAGTTTGTAACAGTTCATGTCAACTTTTTAATTATTGCTCTAACTGTAGAAATGGGCATTTTCATGCAAGCAGCAATTTTTAATTTATTACCTCATGCTCATGCTGACTAAATACAATTCTCTTGTCCTTCTGACACACCGTCATTAATAACTGTATAGCCCTCAAGGGATTACCTATTAGAGTGCAGATGTTTCTGGATTAATTTGAGAACCTCCAGGAAAGAAAACCTCTGAATTCTCTGGTCTCTTTCAAAGGTCAAAGGGCACATGCTGTTTACTATGGCTGCGTCAGAATGTCAGAATTCATAGTATTCAAAAAACAGTAGGCGAGAAGTACCTGGATGACCTACTGCTTCCAGCCAAATTCTGTAGTAGGCATTCGATGGGCACTGCACTATCCCATAAGGCAGCGGGAGAGGAGGCGTCATATTCGAAAAACAGAGACGCGGCTCTTATCAAGTGTAAGTACCTTAAGGAAAACTTTAAATTACACATTCATTGTGGTTAAATTACACTTGTGAGAAAATGCCCTCTGTAAAGGTAAAAGATAACGCGCTGCTGGGACGACACGTCACGTGATGCAGTAGATGCAGTAGTGATCACAGCAGATGCAGTACGTCCGAATTCCATTCATACTACCCTCATTCATACTGTATAGAACATACTGTTTTAACGGTAGAGCAGTACGTTCTAATTCAAATGTAGTACCTACTCAAGTAGTAGCCTATATGTGGGCAGCATGTATAAGCCCATATAGCCCAACTGCTACATGGACTTATAATGGGAGTGGAGATCATATTAAATAGACTTTTTCCTCATTCTTTTATCATTCAAATCTTCATCTCAAACAGCCCAATTTAGACCAGAAGTAGTAAATGCACGGTGGTAGTGAAACCTGAGTCACTTTACATTGTTTAAATGATTGTTTAAAATGTTTCATTGAATCATCTTTTATCCTTATGTTAAATCACACTTCAAGGGAAATCATTTTATGTAGAATTGTTAGTATCAGTTTAAGTGGAAGGCTGTGTAATGTCAAACTGTTCTGTGAAGGAATGCGGACAGAGAATCCTAGATAAGCAAGCATGGGAGTAGGAGCGCATACGGGAACAAAGCCAAGGTCACAGCTAGCAGATGGACGAAAGCTGGAAATTAACCACGGTAGTGAAATTAGTGAAGGCGAGAAGGTATGTGAATGCATAAGGTTCTTATGTACAGTAATAAATTATAATCTTTTAAACTCAGTGGTGTAGTTCAATGGGAAGGAAACATGGTAAAACAGCACATCACCTGGGCTTAGACTGGTGTCAGTATTAAGGGAACAGTAAACAAACTAAGTTGTCTTCCTTTCTCAAATATATTAACTATATTAGAAATTGTGATCTCAATGTGCATATGTGACTTGTCACACTGCTTATTTTCATGCTAACATTCATGTCTTTTTGAAGGTTGCTTAGTGTGAAGAGAAGAGATCATGGATTTATTAGATAAACCTTTATTAGTCCCACAGGTGGGCCATTTGCAAAGGCTCAGACCTAGAGACAGAATGTACTGACAAGGTCATGATGTTAAGAAAAGCCATGTGTCCTTCCTTGAACAGAAACATCCTATCATGCATGCGAGCTATGAGCCAATGCAGTGTATGAACCAGTAAGAAATCACCACAGCCATAAGCAGCCAATTTCGCAGACATTAAATGTATGAATACACCCCTATATAATCTCTGCAAAACTACTGGGGGAACTGTCTCTAGCGATTTCTAAATCGTGGTCCTACTGCACCAATAGTACCTCCAGGGGAGTCATTATTTTTGCAAAAATCTAGTCTTTCCTGCCACTGAGACAAAGACCAAATGTTCTCTACTTCTCCACAATGCTTGTATCATGGTCATTAACAAAATTTAAGACCACATTCCTGTAAAGTATTTTGTATTTGTTCTCATAACATACCTATACCAACGAATGCTCTGCAGCTCTGACAATTTCAGACATGTAACTGATTCAGAGAAACACCACATACAGTGACGGAGCATTGTAGGTAAATGTTATAAATGAGGTAAAGTCATGTAAATAATAAGCACGAGGACATCGACTCAGTATTTCCCTCATTGAGGCAAATGATTCATCCAGCTTTGTTTCCTTATCTTTTCCATCTTCTCATGTGATAAAATTCTTTTTTCCTCCCAATGCAAGTCAATAATGCATTTTCTGCATGCCCAGTTTTCTTGTAGCCATTTAGGGGGAATAACAGCTATTCCTGCACAACAATAAGTCTGGTCACAACCCAGATGTTCCATACTAGGACTACATGACCTGTGCCACATTTCCAACTAATTCTCGACCAGTCATCAATTAATGTTGCCAATATATCTCAGGATGTTCGTGTCAGTGGATTAATTATATTTAAGTGACTGTAATGTCTCAATCTGCTTTGTGTAGTGTGTTCCCCTACATCGAAAACACTGATAGCACAAGATGAAGGTACTGTGAGGATCACAGTGATTTCGAAAGATGTTCAGTGGCTCCTGGTTGTATACGGTTAACTACAGGCAAGCATGTCTCTCACTAAAATATCTGCGCAATGCTGCAGAATGATCAGTCTTAGACCATGGGTCCTTGCATCTATAAAACCATTCGGAACAGCGCAAAAAATTCCACACTGTAGCGGTTGTTGCTAGACGATATGGTCTGGTATTCTGGTTTAAAAACAAATGCTTCAGTGCCATTAGGAATAGCTGCTTAAGCAGATTGGCTAAATATCTCTGTTTTTGTAAGGATTTCATAGACACTCTAGCCTTGGAAATTCTTTCATAAAATATACACCAACATTCAAAAATATTTGCATACATCCACAGATTAAGGAGGAATAGAAGCCATCTGTGCTTTTGTCATCACTGAAATATTTTCAGCATTAAAAATTCCAAGGACCATTTTTTGTGAAATATGGTCACAATGAGAGACTTTCTGTTCTAGTGTACAAAATAAGTAAATAAAAAAAACCAAAACCAAAACCAAACCAAACCAAAAAAAAAAAAAATAACACAGGACTTACCAGTTACGGGTTCTTTCTCTGCTGCTTCCAGGTAGTTACGCAGTTCATTGTAAGCAGGTGGGTCCTGGGGCACTGTTACAGGTCATATGAGAATCAAAGGAAGATAATGAGGATGAAAATGACATTCAGATATAAATGATTGAACAGAAAATAAAACTTGTTCATTAATTTTGATGGTTAAGATGGTATAGGGTCAGTGGCACAGTTGCTCAAATAATAATTACATCAGTTAAATGACATTTAAGTGCATTTTAGAGCTCCATTTTGCGACTGATGTTCAGTTTTCTTTGTATGAGAGACATTCTAAAGTACTGTTTTACTTGTAAAGGCAGCAAAGACTAATTCACTCTAAAATAATTTGAGTATAAAAAACAAAAGGCTATTTTATACAATGTTCATATTGTGCTCA
>JBBIGB010315680.1:0-20939 GCA_037577075.1 Alestopetersius hilgendorfi | reverse complement strand
TACAGTAATACAGTATAACAGTTTGTATGAAAGTATACAAGTAATAGTGAATAATAGTGTAAGCAAAGTGACCATTTTGTCAAACCTAAACACACCACAGCACACAGTTTGAAATTCTCGCTCTGTATTTAACCCATTCACCAAGCAGTGGGCAGCATGGAACACACCGCTCAGAACGCAATGTGAGGAGATGAAACCTTGTTAAAGGGTACTTCAGAGGTGCTAGAAGCAGCCCTGGGATTCAAACCCAGATAATCCTGTGGAGGTATTTTTTTTTCTTGCATAACTACAATGTCATAAATGTCCCCAGACTTTCGTTGTGAAAACTGTGTAAAACATTTTCCACGTCTTATTGCTCCTTGCTGTTCTTTCCCCTCTCGCTGCTCATCTGAAGTAATGCACTGTGAAGACTTGTGTGTGTGTGTGTGTGTGTTATGTGCTAAAACATATGACTCAAGCTCGGCATGCTATAATATTTGTGTGTGCGTGCGTGCGTGTGTGTGTGTGTGTGTGTGTGTGTCAATAGCCCTCGTTTTGTGCCACTCGGCACCGTACTGGGCTAAAACTGATGGATTTCCTCCATGGTGCTGTGCAGTAATGAGGCTTCCTCTCTCTCTCTCTCTCTCTCTCTCTCTGCATGCTCGGCCCCTGCCAGCCCTGATGGATGAGCGGAGGCTCCAGCAGTGTGATGGGAACGCAGAGCTGATAGAGTTGATCAGCGGGACGGAGACATAATGAAGTAAATTCACTCTGCATTCGAACCCTGAGGCCTCTCCCTCTCCTCCAATGCCCATCCCGCTGTCTGACGCTTCCTCTCTTTTTCCTCTGGGTGGGAGAGAAACGATGAGAATGATGCTTATCATGTTTTCTAGCAGAAGCATTCTCTAGTTAGAACCTCATCACTAAAACAAGGATGGGTTCTGTGGTTCCCTCCCTCCAGTTTTCATCAGTGCTGAATTTATTCTAATGGATTTCAGGGACAGTTATTTTTGCCTAAAATTAAGGACAGAAAAGTTTATTTCAAATAAAGCCAAACCAAATTCCCATGTCTTTTTACTTATAGGATTTCCTTGTTAACTAAAGGAACGATAATATTTTGTGAAGTGTTCTTGTTTTTCAACACTTCTACTCATTTGAAAATCTGTTATTTTGTGTTGCGAATTGTTCTTGCCTGGCATGAATGCAAGCGTACAGAGCAGCAGTTTCAGGATAAATACTCATTAAAGACAATTTATAAAGGTGTGCAGGGTTGTTAGCTGGTTGTTTCCCCATAGCTTCAGAGAGGGTCTGTGTGGGGCGAAAGGAAAAAGAGGAAGAAGCACTGGAAGGGCCACAGTCCAGTGGTGGAATGGACCTGGGAATTCTGGGCTTACTTGAACGAGTGGAGCTGTTACACAGGTGCTGGCTGAAGTTCTTGTTCTCTCTTCTAAGTGCTCCAGAAGATGTGAGCCATGCTTCTTGATGAATGGGGCAGTGGTGAACCTGTAATTCAGAGGGGTGAAGCCATCACTGAAGCTGCTGACCTCAAGAGCCTAGAACACCAGTGGCAAGTTGTCGGAGCTACAGTTCAGTACTGGTGAAAGATCATTGTGGCATGGCTTCCACCATAGATACACATTCTAGGAGTTGACTTTACAAACATCTGAACCTTCACACTGCCTTCATGTGACAGATGTGCTTCTCCAGTTTCAGTAAGTTGATCTAGATGTTTGCTGATGTAACCTGTAAGGGAGCTTCTTGAGAAAAGACTGGAGCATGGACATAGACCATAAGGCATAACTAAATTTGTAGAGCCCCAATATTTTCCACTGAGGACTCTCCTGAGTGAAAATGAGGCTGTATGCAAGTTCTTTGTGGTGTAGATCTTCCTCCAATGAGTTACTCCAGTGTAAGTTGGAGCAAATACAAGATAACTGTTTTATACTCACCGAATCCTTGAAAGTCCAATCCCTATTATCTTGTATGCAAAGTCGAAGTCAGCTGAAGCTGCAAATGTTGGGAGGTCAATAAGCCCTGTCCTCAGGGACTCACTGATGTATTCCTGAACAGGACTTAAGACTGCACCATGAGAAGCTCAGCAGCTTTGGTCTTGAATTGACTTGAGCATAAATTGCCAAGGGACATTGACAATCTCCCGGATTGTAAAATTAGTATAAGGGGTTTATTCATGCCAACAAACTGGACTTAGAAGATGTCCTTGGATGAAGAACATGCAAATGACATGAATGCAAGGCTTAGAAACTGATTTAACTTGTGTGGTGGGATTGGGCCTAAACTTCATACACTCAACATACCAAGGGTAATCTGCTAAGTCTGGTGAATGAGGAACATATTTTGGCTGAACTGTTGGTTTAATTCTGCTGAAGACAACAAAACATAAACAACATTTTAACACGGGTGTTCACTGAACATCAAGCTGTACAGCCTTAAGTGTTTCAGGAAGCATAGAGTTATGAAATACATATGTAACTTCCATTAAAAATGTGCTTGACTGTTCAGTGGCACTAAACAAAACATTTAGGCCTAGCCCACACGTACAAGAGCGCACCAAACCAATGCTGACAAAACCAGTGAGGCTGGCACATGTTTTAATTCCTTAATAATTCATCCTTATGATATTTTTGTTTATTTTATTTTTATATTTAAATGCTTTGTTGTGAATTTCGTCATGTTGTTCCTTTTATTAATGTCACAAACTTAGAACTGTACTTGTCAAAAGTACAAGTCCAGCCCACTCACCCTGATCTAACACTCAAAATGTGAAATCTTTGCATTCAAAAATGATTAATTAAAAAAACAAGCCAAAAACTTTTTGGCATTTTCGGAGTGTTATATAAATCCGACAAAAATCTGCCAGATCTTCTGTTTTTCTCCTGAAAGCTCATGTCTGACTGAGGACCAGTTTTATGTCTCTATATGGGCATCTCTGCAAGCTTGTTTCTAACAAGATGTCTCATTAGCGTGACGAGATGCAGGAAATCGCTGGCACTTTACAGCTTTACCTTTGGACGACTGGACAGTTTCCTTTTTGATTCCAGGATCTTACTGCAGATCCCGCCTGGCATCTTCTCATAACAGAGCGAGAATATTTCACGCTTTTCAGTTTTGTTCCAGACTGAACATTCTGTCACAAGTAAACCTCATATCTCTGAGACAGTTTCTCTACTGGAGCAGGAGAAACTTCACTTTAATGTACATTAATGTATCGTAGAAGACCATGACTGCTTTTCCAAACAACAGCTGTTCCATTCATCAAGATATGGTCATGCTGTGTGAAGGGCAGCTGATATTTTTAAACAAACAAGTAACAAAATATTTAAAAAAAAGTGACACATTCTTAAAATGAGTCTTGGTTCTTCTCAGAGATTTTCCTTCATGCTTTGAAGGAATCTGTTTGAGTCTTAGTTCCTTTTACTGGTCTTCTTCATGGTCCTAGTTTCTCCTCTTGAATTTACATTCTTTCCAGTGGTCTTCCTTATGTTTTTATGGAGTTTCTCTATTTTGTTCCTATCAATCATATTTCATTTCTCTCAGTAGTTCTCCATGCTCTGAAGAAATGTTTCTTTTCTGGTCTTGGTTCCTTTCTCTCATTCTGAGTCTCGGTTCCTCTCAGCAGTGCTTCTTCATGCTCTAAAGGTATTTCTCTATTTGAATCTTGGTCACCCTCAGTACTTCTTCCTACTGTTCTTTGGGTGTTTCTGTATTTCTTTGCTCTGAAAGAATGTTTTTTTTCTGAGTCTCGGTTCTTCTCCCTGGTTCTTCCTTATGTTCTTTGGATGTTTCTCCTTCTGAGTCTTTGTTCCTCTTGATAGTTCTCCTTCATGACTCTAAAGAGTCTTTCTTGCCACTCTGGACCAGCATTTCTGGAAAGTTGCTCTGGGACAATAACTTTTGGGGAAAGAACTGAACTAATACAGCTGACTTGGTATAAGTGTTAAAGTCTTGAGCCATGTCTTTGTTCTTGAGACATATCTTTGTGGAGGTGGTTTTGAACTGAAATACGTCATTTAAAGTACTGTACAGTGGTACGATTTCTTTTTGGCTCCAAAAGCTCCATAAAATCTTATAATTTTGTAGTCTTGAGGAAGAGTTCTCCAGGCTTCCTGAATGACTTTTAAAGACTCTCATTTTCAGTCCTGTCCCTGAACCTGACCAGCTTCAGAGGAATGTTTTTGTTTGTCAAGACACAGTGACACACATGAATGATTCAAGCACATCTAACTTAATGCCTGAACCAGTGAAGAAACAGGAGCAGATGATTCCAGATGATCAGGTGGTGATCAGTATACTGGTGGTGCTGAATGCTGAGTGGTTGCAACACCTTTTTGCTTCTGTAGGCACTTTGGATTAAGTAAAAAAAAAAAAATCACTTAATCTAATTAATATGGCAAAGATAAGACAGTTTGACCGACAGAAAACAGTATTTTTGCACCAACAAGGTGATTCAAAGCAAAATGTAAAGTAATTAGGGGGGTTTACACAGTACTTTCTTGTATATCTTACATTTCCCAAAGTGCAGCTGGACCTCTTTTGAACATTAGGGCTCCTGCCAGCTGCTATTGACTACTACCCCACTGACGTTATGCCTCAGTTTTTCTCCACTGGAGACTCACAAATCGGAACAAATTCTGACCATTTATCTGTTCAAATTCTCTGTCATGCAGGTCGATGATGAAAGGATGCCAGTGTGTTATTGTTATTGACTTCTTTTAATGGGACCTATAATTGCAGAAACTGTTCACAAAATTAGTTACCAGCTCAATTTTTATCTGCAATAAAGAGGGATTCCACAGCCAGACCACTGCAATGATATTAACTCATATAAAAGAAGCACCATATGCAGATTTTTCTCTTTCAAGGACATTTTTGAGCTCCTGCAATGTGGTGAGACTTCCATTCACTCCACTTTATTGGAAACACCAACCTTGTGCTTCCACTCAGTGGCCACTTTATTGGAAACACTCACTGTAATCCCCCAGTTTTACATGGATCAGGACTCATGGAACCAGTCACATACAGATTCTTTATGAGGACCTAACTCATCGTTTTTAATAACATGGAACCTGCAAATATTTGCCTTTTACTTTTAAATTAGCAAGAAAATTTGAATTTTGTAACATAAATAGTAGGGATGAACTGAAATGATTCTTTTTGGCCGAAACAGAAAACCAAAAATGAGGAAACACTTGGTCAAAAACCAAAACCATAATACAGAAAGAAATTATTATTAAATTATTAAAAGAATAAATCTGTTACAAAACTATGGAAATATTTAGTTAACATTCAAACAATGCACTATATAAAATAAAATTTGGCTCCACTCATGAATAGCCTAAAAGCAAGAAAGCTGACATATTATACAATTAAATATCTTCTCTCATAAAACAAGTGAATTCAAGTGCATTTTAATATTCTGAACTAAGTGCATGAACAAAGTGCATTCAGAACACGTGCTTTAAAAACTGTTGAAAGATAGAACAACATTCTCTGTAGGCCTAAAACAAAATAGTGTATTAAAACAAAGACTGGCAAAGCCCATATATCATCTTTAATCACTGGAAAATGTTCTTGCCTTTTCAGAAACACAGACTGTGTGGGTGTGCTCGAAGGGTCTTGCCTCTTCTGTGCTTCATACTCTGCATGGCAAATGGGATGTTTTAATTTTATATGATCAATTAATCCCGACATTGAGAAAGACTTTGTGGATGCACCCCCTCTAGAAATTTTGGTATATTAAAAAAAACATTTGGCCGAAATCTGAAATTTTCGGTGGCCGCATATTCGGTGCATCCCTAATAAATAGTAATCCAAATATAAATTCAGCTAAATATAAATCAGTGTAGGTGTGGTGCGGCCACACCCAGATGCCGTCCGGGCCGCTCCATTCAGACTGTGCTCTTTTTTAGTTTATCTATATTTGCATTTCTACACTAGTGTGTTTCAGAGAATTCCATATTTTTATTTTAAAGCAACTTATTGTTTATAATGTTTGCGTCTCACCAAGAAAGACAGGCCGATTGCCGCCGTGCATTGGACAGCCATTCTTTTCCAGAAGCACAGATTGCCATTCCACCACTGACTCATCTTGAGTCCTTTCTTGATTTTCATTTTGTTTAAGCCCAGTAGTTTTATTACTGTACTGTAAATTAAATTAAAATGTCTGATTTAACCAGCTCTCTAATATAAGATGCACAGCTGATGAACAATAAACTATTGAACTGTAAAAATGTATTTTCCTGTTTATACCAAAGAAAATGCCAGTGCATGCATTACAGTACATTCTGTATGGGCTTACCTTAATATTTTCATTAAGGATAATGTATTAAAGATTTTAGGCATTTGTTTTTATTTTACCAAAACACAACACGTTTTTTCATTATACGCGGGTGCTCTTGGAACATAACCCCCGCAAATAGCAAGGAGGAGGGGTGGGCAGTTAGTGTATGCACAAGGTGGTGTTTCTAATAAAGTGTCTAGTAAGTGGAAGCAAGAGGTGGAGTGATTTACTCATTAATGAAGAGACGTAATGAGCAGCAGTAAAAGGAGGGGAGCTTTATTTATATAACACAAAGCCATTGGCATGGAAACCAATGTAGCTTCTATATACACTGTTACTCTGCAAGGCTGCGTACATACGGGACTGCTTCTGGAAACCAAAGGTTGCAGTGGCACTAGAAACACACGTTTAAAACAAGAATAATCGTTTTCCCTGTTTTTTTTTCTCCTTTTTTGGTACAAAAATGGTACAAACAACAATACAAAATATTTGTGCTGTCGACGGTTTACAAAAAAGTCATTTTAACTTTGTAACTGTGCAATGATTGTGTTCTTTTGTCTATTTTTTAGTTAGTTATTTCATATATACTTTTTCATCCTTCATTATTGTGAGTATTATAATACACTCCAGAACTTTCTCAGAAAAAAAAAACAAAAAACAAACAAACAAAAAAACAAACAAAAAAAACCTCAACCACAATCATGCGGGTCGCTTTGAGTTGTAAAATCTTCAATATGATATTTGATAGTCTCTTTTTGTCTGTTAGAAAAAAGACACATGCAAAAAAGCTCCAATTTTAGCCTAATGTGTTCAGCTCCAAGCATCGCTACAGTATGTACACACATGGTTCGCCCTTTAGAACCGTTCTCTTTAGTGTTCTGGGTGCTGCTCGCCTGCCCATAAGCCTGTGAGGGTTGTGGTCGAAGGCGGGATCCAGAAAACCTGATTAAAGGTCAGTACTGACCAGAAAACAGGCATTAAGACACATGCTAACAAATAAGAACGTCACATTTTGTCAACACTTCATTTTGATGGTTCTCTGTAGATAACAAATGGTAGTGGCCTTCTTGTTGACATACTAATGTGTCCTGTTAGCCTTGATAATGTCTTTTAGATGCTAACTTTTCTTGTTAGCCTTGTCTTGTAGATGCTAACCTTGTGTTCCAGGTGCTAAAAGTGTCTCATGGATACTGGCCTTTTCATTTACATACTAACCTTGTTTAACAGATGATAATCTAGCCTTTAATATGCTAACACACCTTGTTAGTTGTTCTATGCTTTTTAAATGCTAATTTTGTCTTCTAGATGCTAATCAGGTTTTCTAGAAGCAAAATTTCTAGATGCTAACAGTGTGTGGATGTGGGGTTTCAGTTTTACATCCTAACATGTCTGGTTAGCCTTGTCTTGTAGATGCTAACTTTGTCCTTTAAATACTAACTTGTATTGTTAGCCTTGGCTTGTAGATGCTAACCTTGTCTTGTCAAAGCTGACCAGGTCTTGTAGATGTTACATTTGCTTATCTTGTCCTATTCGTTTAAAAAATGTACATTTTGCTGTAAATGCAAAACTGTGAAAAGTGCAGATTTTGAACCTTCACTCCAGACTATGTCAGTGTGTTTGAGCAGAATTTGATTGTTTGTTATTGTTTTGGTGCTGCAGATTCAAACCATTCGATAGACACTACAAAAATAATGTAAATTGATGTAACATATACAATTGTGAGTGCATATAGAAAAATTTTGCAAAATGAATGTAAATCTAGAGGTCTGAGGGATTAACCTGAAACCTAGTGCGAATCATCAGCTGAGTTTGTCTGGCAGTTGAAGAGGAGCTATCAAGAATCCTTAAAAATAAGCCATCCCTCAAAATGCTGGGGCACGTTTGGACTTGCTGTTTGTGAATAAAATCCAAAAGAGAAGATAGGAGTGTTTTTTTATTGATGGACACTTCTCCACATCTCCAGATCTCATCTCATAATCACATCTCATCTCCGCATCTTCAGATATAAAGATCTCCGGATGTCCACATCTTATCTTGAGATCTCCAGATCTCCAGATCTCCACATCTCAGGATCTCCCCATCTCTGGACCTTAAAATCTCTGGATCACCACATCACCATATCTCCATATCTCTGGACTTCAATGCTTCCACAACTCCAGATCTCTGCATCTTTACATCTCCGGATTTCTACATTCCCACATCCAAACTTCTCTGGCTCTCTGAAATAATTCAGACTTTACATGAGCAGTAAACTCAACCAAAAAATATTCCCAAGCTTGTCCACCTGTCACAAAAACGCATGACGAGGTGAGGAGGTTTTGTTCTGACAGCGACGGCGTGCGGCGTTTGCCACTTTGATCATCCTCTAAGCGGCAAGAAGCTCCAGTCTGAGTTTGAGATGCTTCGTTTTGATTTGGGTTCCTGCGGCGGGACGTGCACACCTTTTAAATACGCCATGAACTGTGGATCACGCCAGAATGCAGCTCTGAGGCTCAGAGTGAGATACATGTATTTATTCATGAAAGAGTACGGCAGGCGCAAACCTCACACCCCCTCCTATCAGCCCCAACCCCCTGGCCACCCGCAGGTGCAGGTTCTGGAAAAAAACATACCATCATGCTTAGCACCAGCAAAGCGTTTCTGAAATGCAAACAAAATCTAGCCTGTGTGTGTGTGTGTGTGTGTGTGTGTGTGAAGGGGTGTAACTGTGTGCAATAACAGTGTATTCAGCTGTAAACAGCGATTACATGGCACGGCCATTGGCTTGCAATAGGGCGTCCTCTGAGAAAACGACACAAATCAAATGGCTTTTTGCTCGTTATTTTCGGCTAAATTACTGAAATAATTAAAAAAAAAAGAAATACAAGAAAATTGAGATAAAGAAACTGTACAAAATTCTTCATGTGCTTAAAAAAAGCCTATATACAAGGTTTTCAGCGTCTGGGGCATGACGGAATAAAAGCAAATGAACCATAAAGCCGTAACCAAAAAGCTCCTACAGGTTACAGAGGCTGAGCAGGGTTTAGGATCACAGCTCACTTTGAGTAAAAGAATCTCAAAATAAAATAATACAAATAAAAATTCCATCGCATGTTTATGTTTTTAAAAAGATGAATGTATTTGAGACTCTTTTTGATGGGACACAGGTATTAATTTCCCCAATGGACCAATAGCCTCAAAATATTTGCCGGATCAGCTCTTTCTACAGTAACGCGGACCCTTGATAGAACAACGATAATAACAGTATACATATTTAGTATCAGCCATAACATTAAAACTTGTCTAATGTTGTTGATCCCCTTTGTTCCCACAGATCAGCATTGAACTCAGGTCTGGACTCCATAAGAACCTCTGAAGGTCTGTGGTTTTATACCAGCAGGCTCTTTAAGTCCTGCAAGCTGTGAGATGGAGTCTCCATGGACTGAACTAGTTTGTCCAGCATGTCCCATAGAAGCTCAATTAGACTGAGATCTGGGGAATCTGGAGGCCCCTTTACCCTTTTTGTGATGTTCCTCAGAAGGTTCCTGAACAGTGTTTGCAGTGTGAGAGGGTCTTTAGGTGCTAAAGTAACAATCTTGCAGTAACCTGATTACAGGATCCCAGGTTCTCCAGCAGAACATCACCCAGGGCAAACACCTCGCCTTCTTTACAGTGCAGCCTGGTCGCCCCTTCTCCAGGTAAGTGACACACACACACACATGGCTGTCTCATCTTCTTTCATAACTCTATGGTCCAGTTCTCATGTCCTCTGTAGGATCTTTCGGTTGTGGACTGGTCAGCATGGGCACTCTGACTGGTCTGCTGCTATGCAGGCCTAAATGTTGCAGGGGGCTGCACGGTGTGTTCTGACCCCTTTTTATCAGAACAGCAAGAACTTCTTCAGCAGTTTGTTCTACAGCAGCTCTTTTGTGGGTTTGGACTAAAATACTGTTGCTGGTTCTCCATTTCTCTTTCTTCAGAGAACTTTCGGTATGTTCTGGCCACTGAACCCCTCACAAGACCTGCCGTGTTGATGTTCAGACATTACAGTTTGGTTCTTGTCAAAGTGTCTCAGATACTTTTGCCCATTTTTCTGCTTCCAAAATTGACTTCAAGAACGGTTCACTCCCTGACTAATAAAAATGACTTCCAACACTGACACTGGAACCAGATCATCAATGTTCTTCACCTCACTTGCAGTGGATTTAATGCTGTGGCTGATTGGTGTATAATGTTATTAGATGGTGGACTCACATTGCCATTAGTGGATAATTGTTCAAATAAGTTAAAAGGGAAATCTGGTGGTGTCTCTGGAAAAGCCGAAAACTAAAATATCTGCATTTTAGTATTTTTGCTGCACTTCTAATGTGTCTTTGTAATACTGATCAATGTGATTCCAATCCCAGTTTTTACGCTCAACTGTTTGTGTTGACACTGAGAGATATGTACACAGAAAATACTGGATGCCAGCGTTGGTCCTGAATTCTCGCACCAGTGCATCTCTACTTATTAAAGCATGCTAATATAGTAAATAATACAGTATACTTGATGCAGTACACCTATACAGGATATAATGCAGTGTACTCAAAGAATGATTATATAGTGCACCGCCGCTGTCATAACAAAACTGAAATGTTAGGTTTACAGGAGAAGGAAATCTGCATAACACTGAGATAACCATGAAATAAACATGTCATTGCAAATGTCATGTACTGACAGATTTTGTTCAGTAATTTAACAGTGGAATGTTTGTATTACTTATGACAACTGTTGTCATCTTATGAGAGTTATTATACCATCAGAATGCTTGTGTTCCTGAGGTTATGAAAGTTGTTATAACATACCAAACAGCTGTTATAACATGTCAGCGGTGTCATAATGTGTCATAATGGCGTTCGCGGCAGTTGTCATAGCATGTCATAACAGTTGTCACACTGTGGCATAACATAACATCATGACAGCATGTTTGTGTTACTGGTATGTTATGACAGGTGTCATAACATGTCATTACAGTTGTCATAACATGTCATGAGAGCATGGTTGTGTTACTGATAAGGTTGTTACAGTCATAACATGGTGGCAGTTGTCATAATGTGTCATTACAGCTAGTTTATGTTATAACAGCATGCTTGTGTTAATGTTGTTAAGACAGTTGTCATAACATGTAATATCGTGGTTATGCAGCAATGTTCCCATCAAGCGCTCCTGGAAATCTTTGTCGTTAAACAAGGTTTAGTATTACAGTTATTCTCCACCATCATTCATCACTTCCACACAACATAGAAATCAGCTGGAAAAAAGGAAATAAAAAGTTGTGAGGTTTTTATAAGACAGTGATGATCAAAAGTACTTATAGTATAATGTACTTCACCAGGACATAGACAAGTGCACAGATTCATCCAAACAAACAACAAATCTTCAAATGCAGCCACATCAATGTCCATAAAGAAACAGTCTGGACTCATATCGCCCCCTGCTGGAGGTGTCTCTCACCCCCCCAAGGCAACGGTCTGGGGTTTCCTCTTTTGCCGATGCCAGTTCAGGTGTATTGAGTTTGAAAATGTATCTTGTGAAATTAAGCTGTTGGAATAATTAACTGCATGCTGTGGTTGCAAAAAAACCCACGAAAAACATGAAAACGAGAAACAGATAAGGAGCAGCTGTGGGGTGTGTTGCATAATTTGCTGAAAGCAATGAAGTTCAGCTTCGTCTGGGAATCCGTCGTCGCTCAGGGAATGCTAATACAAATTTTAGCTTCGCTAACACTTTCTAGTCCAAGATGGCTGGCAGCAATATTTCAGGAAATACTCTGCTCACCCAGACTCCAACAAGGACTTCGGCTTAAATGAGATGAGCACTAGCGGCAGAGCAAGCCTGAAAACCTTTCAACTTTGGATTTAAAAACTAAGCAGTTCAACATCTGAACGGTATGGCATACATGTTTACTTTCACTCCCTACAAAACTGTCCCTCTTAGTGAATTTTCCAGGGATGTCAGGTTTGGTCGAATAAGTTTCAGTTCCTACATCTGCACACTCAGTTAAAGGTCTGTGCTTAGTAAAGGTCTTTTGAGGAATCTGCTTGGTCCAGCTTTGTGTCCAGACTAGTGGCACTTTTACACTGAGACCAGGAACTGCGCTGTACCACGTACAAATTGTTCTGTACAAAAAAAAACAACCATGGAAATGCTTACACGCTAAGCTGAACCAGGACATCAATAACAAGTTAGCTGGGTTAGGTTTCCAATGTGAATCACCAGAATCAGTCTGAGATACACTGGAAAATCAAAGCATGATCTGACTTCCCTACTATCTCACTATAGTTTAGGTACAGCACGTTCACTGTATACCTGTGGAAAAGTGCCTTTGTAGACCTTGTTAAGGAAAAACCTTCAATGTTTCCCTATTAAAATACATCTTTGTAGTAGTTTATGGTTTATCTTCTGTCAAATGCATAATTATTAAAGAGGTGGGGGTTAATTAGGCCATTAACTGGGACACTATTCAGCAGTGGAGTTTAAATGGGGCACAAACTGGGACACTTTTCACCACTGTAATGGAGTTTAATTAGGCCACAAACTGGGACACTTTTCACCACTATAATGGCGTTTAATTGGGCCACAAACTGGGACACTTTTCACCACTATAGTGATGTTTAACTGGGCCATGAACCAGGTCACTTTTAACCATAACAGTAGAGTTCACCTTTGTTATGTATTGGGATGCTTTTTACCACTATAGTGGTGCTTAACTGGGGCACAGATTTCACCACTGTGGGAACAATTTCACCACTGCGCGTTAACTGGATAACAATTGATTTCCAATTCAGTCAAGGAGCCATCAGGAAAGGGGTACACTCTGATAAACTCTTTGATTTTGAACTTATCATGTTGTAAGGTCATAAGTGCCTAATGAGAGTGACCTTTCTGCCTGGAAGTGCTTTCTCAAAACCAGCAGGGCACCATGCAAAAAAATGTCTACACGCCTCCTTCTGAAGAATAAATGGCTGTTCTAGTCTAATCTGTTCATGAGCACTGATGTCAGGGGAAGGTCTGGACAGAAGACCAATCCTGAGTTTGTGAAAAATCCAAAAAACTATGCACCACTAAAGGCACTTCTTAAACAACAATGACGACGATCACAACAACGAAGACAGGGCATCTCTTCTCCAAATAATTCAAGTTCTGAGAAAGAAAAAGAATGGCTTCTTCAGACTCCCGATTCTAGAGTGGAATGACTACCTTTATTTCCTATTTTCAGTTTTTTTTTTGTTGTCAACCTTGAGCAAAACTGCAGCTTAGCTTCGGCCTACTCGTTAATCTTGGGCTAAAGGGGAGACAACCGTTAACGGATAAATCTCTCTCTCTGTCTGTCTCTCTGTCTCTCTCTCACCATACTAGCAGAAAGCTTTCGTCTTACAGATTCGGTTACCTCGGCCGAAAATGAAAGGACTCCCTTCAAGAAAATAACAAGGAGTACAAAGCGTGAACATAAACTCAACTACAAAAAAAATACGTACTCTCAGGTGGGGGGTGAGGGGTTTGGAAAGCCAAAAAAAAAAACAACCCAAGAATGGGATCAAAACAGGTAATCAAAAGAAAAAGCATTCTGTTTGAAGACAGTCAGAGGGAGAGGAAGGTCCACAAAGCTGTCTCTCTCTGTACAGGTCTCTCTCTTTCTCTCTCTGGAGCTGGGCAGGCGATTGGTTGTCGGTGGTGTTGTTGGATGTGGATTGTGTGTTCAAAACAGTTTTAAAGGTTCTAGTCATCGTCGCCGCCCCCATACATGTCAGCGAGCTTCTTGAAGCGTGGGCCCCAGTCGTTGAGGTAGTCGTAGTCATGTTCGCCGCTGCTGGACGAGTTGAGGGAACTGACGGATCCAGCCGTGGAGCCGCTACCCTCATAGTCGAACACCAGCAGAGAGTCATAGGGGGGTGCAGTGGGGTCGTTATCTGCCGCCCGGAGGCCCTGTAAAGACAGACAGACCTTTGTGGAAATGGAACTCATTGTCCTCCTCTCAGTCTAGGAGTAAAAATGTCCAAGCCCTTCTCGTGAATTAATCTAGCTTAAGGTGCTGCTGATGTTGGCTCAAGCTTTGAGCAGAGACAGGGACACTAGAGCATCATAGCATGACTGTGGAAAAAGACGAGGAGCAGCTCAACAAACACAAAATTCATGAGGGGTCAAAAGAATAAGAATGTTGCAGTTTATCAACTCTTCTAATAGAACCAGGCTACTGTTTTAAAAAAAACTGTTTAAAAGCAATCTTCCAAAATATTTAAGTTGACTTTTGACAAGTAGTAAACTGCAGGTCACAATTCCCCACTTTCAGGATGAGCATAAGCTGTGAACAAACAGCTTCTACATTGCAGTTGCAGGTCAAACACATGGAAGAGCTGAGCTCCATCTCATAGAAGATCCTCACACAAGCCAGACCAGCTGGAAAGCTTTGGATTCTTGACCATTTTCTCCAGAAAAAAATGGCCTCTCTGCTCATTCAGTAACTACCTGACATCCAGGAACTGCTGACAATTATAAGATGTCCAGGAAAAATGTTGAATATTTTAAGATGTCCAGGAACATTTCTGGAGAATATAAGACATTGATGGTTGGAGAGCAGAGGATGCCCAGGAAAAGTGAGCGTAGCCATGTTCACAGTCTTAATCATTTTTAATGAAACCACAGCAAACAGTGACACGCATATTTTTGTATAATTGCCCTGAACTTTAGTTTCTTGAAGTCTGTCTCTCCACTAGACTGATTTGTTAAGCCATGTTTTGCTAATTTATGGCTGCCATAGCTGTGGCTGGTTCAAAACAGCATAACTGACAAAAAAACAGTACCTCATTGATGAAATCTCCAATATCTCCAGGGTGGGGTACCACTGGCCGGAGTGGGTACTGAGACTCTGGGACCACCGGTCTCTCATCCACTCGCCGGACCCCCGGGGCTTTGGTCATAATGTGTTCTAGAGCGTCGGGCTGCTGCAGCTGACTGAGGTCATAATCCTGCAGATAAAACACACACACACTAAAGTCTGGACTCCTCTGAGGCACCTTACTGCTCAGTAACTCCTGGGACATCAACATTAACATTAGTGTACCAGTAAAATCTGATTTCAACAAATAAAAACAGTGTAAAACAGTCTAACACTGGTGCTTGCTCCCCTACACGCTAGATATTTGCTGCGCTTCAGCTTGGTGCACTGCCCCAGTCACAGCAACGTTCTAACCATAGGGGCAGCTGGTGGCCTAGTGGTTAGGGCATTCGCCCTGTAACAGGAAGTTGCAGGTTTGATTGCCAAGACTGCTAGGCACCTCTGAAGTACCCTGAGCAAGGTACCGACCCCACACACTGCTCCCTGGGCTGGTTATTCTCCTGCTCTAATCAGATCCACTTGGTTCCCATAGTGTGGAAAGTGTAAGCAGTTTTATTTTAATGAAAACAACACCAGTGTCCATGTTGGTGGCACACTGAGGAACACTTTGAATCCATTTCTGTGCATTTATCAAGAAATAAATTCATCAGGATTTCCAAGCTACTCTTCAGATCAGGAGGACAGACTGGGCAGCACCTCCCTAGCATTCACATAGTTGCTCCATTTAAATTTTACAAAGTGTTCGCAAACATTTGACTGACAGACCAGGTGGATTTCAGGGAAACAAATATGAGTGTAAATATATCATTACATTTTTATTTTATAATCTAATAACTTAACTGTTCAAGAATTCTTGAAGTTTAAATTAAATCAACTAAACTATTTTGGCTAATAGTGTATCGTATTGGATTCCCCACTGGAAAGGTTAATATTTGTATAGCAATTTTCTGTTTTTACTGAAAAGTAAATATTTATTTACATGGTAGTTAATTCTAACCTTTTCAATAGTAGGGTTCTTTGATCTGAAGGAACTGCTCGGCTAGTGGCTAAAAGAGCTGAAACTAAACATGGTGAAATGGCATTTATACACTGTGCTCTCCAACCAACTGCCCATCAATATCACATCTGCACCAACTGTTATTTAAAAAGCACTATTCTCTTCTGCCTTATTTTACATATTTGCACTTCTATTATTCTTTTAATCTTCTTTTAAAAATGGTATATGTATTCTTTTGTTTATTACCTTTCTTTAGATTTTCTACTTTCTACTACATTTATGCTTAATATTTTTATTCTATTCCCTTAAAGCACATTGGATGACCTTTGCGTATGATAATGGGCTACATAAACAAACTTTACTCAACTTGCATTATTACATTTGGAATCATTTGTTGAAAGTTCAGATTTGAGAATTCCAGCAATAAAATAAATTTGATATGATTGTGAGTAATGGTTGTAGTAGTTGTAAGATGCGGAGTCTGAGCTCTGTTCACCTGGTCCTCTTCTCCTCCGCCCTCCTCGTCGTACTTCAGGATGTTGTCTCGGACGTCGTCTTCAGGGTCGATCAGCAGCTGTTTGGTCTGTCTCTCCTTCTCTCTTCTCTTCATCCACACCACGAACAGGAGAACCATACCTGGAGCACAGAGAACACACAAACACATGAGGAACGCTTGGCCTCTCATAAGAAGTCACCCACAGCTCGTTCTTTTACTTCGCATTCACCGACCTGTTGATGTTCTGTGAGGTTCTTGAACTGATACCTCTTTTGGATCTTCTGTGGTGGTTTGTTTATATTTTGATATACTTGTTTATGTTTTTGATATAATTGATTTGCTTCTCAAATTATTCTCATTGTTTTGCTGTTATTAAAGCCCTGTAAACACAGATTCCAATCTCCACCAAAGAACAACAGACACTGAGTCGGTCTAGAGAACCTGATTAAGGATAATAAGGAGTTGCTAAAGTTCTCATACTAGTTCCACAACCATTCATTTTTGATTCATCAGATGTATGTTATTGGATATGAAATTGCTGGTGCTTATTTGATAATTATGATGTTTGGCGAAGAATGGTGGTGTTTATTGGAGAAAGGGGGTGTTTATTTACAAATGGTGTTTATTGGAGAATGGTGGAGATCATTAACAAACGATGGTGTTTATTGGAGAGTGATATTGGTGTTTGGTGAAGAATGGTGGTGTTTATTGGAGAATGGTGGTGATCATTAACAAACGATGGTGTTTATTGGAGAGTGATATTGGTGTTTGGTGAAGAATGGTGGTGTTTGGGGGAATGCCAGTGTTTGGTGGAGAATTCTGTTGTTTACTGAAGAAAGATATTTGGTGAAGAATAATGGTGTTTAGAGGAAAATTATGTATATTCGAGAATTAATCATTACTTATACAGCACATTTTAAATATAGCAGGTATTGACCAAAGTGCAGAATGTAATCTTTATTAAAGCACCCAAAAATTGATTTCAAATTTGAGATCTGCTGTGGAGGATGGCTTTAGGAAGGATGATAGTTCTGTTTTTTTAGCAGCTACAGAGAAGGCCTGGTCACCTTTAGACCTCAACCAGTGTGGAACATCTAAAAACATCTGATCAAAGGATTGTGGGGCTCGAGAGGTAGAACAGAGGCTGGTAAGGTCAGAGATATAGCTTGGAGCTGTGAAGAGCTTTAAAAAAACGAATAATAAAACCATAAACTCTGTATCTGACGAGCAACAGGAGCAATGCTCTCTTTTTTCTTGGTGTCTGTTAGAAGACTGGCAGCTGCACTCTGGACCAACTGCTGGTGTGACAAGCTTGACTGACAGATTCCCATGTAGACAGAGTTACAGCAGTCAACACCAGATGAGATAAAAGCCCAAAGATCCTTAAAAGACAAGGCATGTTTGAGTTACCATATAAATCTGAGTGGGAAGATACTACTATGAATAATGGTGTTTGTTTATTTTAGCAGAAATACCCAGATATTACGTGACTGCAGCCCCTGCTATAGCTCAGGATCCCACAGTAGATATAATATGTATGAACATATACTGTAATTGTAATACAACTTGCACAATAACTGCACAATCAGAGCCAATCTACATACTTTTTGCACTATATGTACTTTCTACTTTATAAAAACGTTTATTGCTTTTTGTTTTTGCCTATGAGTTGCACAATGAATCTTGTTTCTCTGTGTACAATGACAGTAAAATAATTAAATCCCAAAGGTAACAATATCTATCTCGTTTTTGTTCTAGACAACTGTAGATCAGCTTCAGTCTCCATCTTCACCTGGCTTAATGGGCAGGAATGATATTTCTGAAAGATGGCCCCAAGTGGAAGCATGTGTGAGAATGGGATACGACCCAGGGCAGAGCCATATGGTACTCCCCACCTGGCTGTTTCAGAGTTGGAGCCACAAATTCCTATCATTACAGAAAACAAGGCAAATAAGAGACAATCCTCTGCCCTGAATTTCGACACCACACTTCCAACGATCCAGAAAAACAGTGTGAATGATTGAAGAAGGAGTCGTACTATTACATTTCAGCACGTTTCTGAATCAGTATCTGAAAGTATATGTGGGAAACTCTAAAACCTGGAATTTGTCCAGAGTATTATGTGGACATTTGGTGGGAAAAAAACTCCAAGACCTCAGACACAAGTGGTAGCGTAAAGATCGGTTTAACTGATGGGGCTTTTTTAAAAAAGAGGCTGGGCACCTGCTTATTTAACAACACAATGTATTAAACTGCCATCAAATAAGAATACTGGGACCAAATACAGCACATCACTGAGAAGCGGCCAGGGGGAAACACATCCAGGGAGCACATGCTAGGATACACATGATTAAATCAGTTAAGGAAGACACTAACATCTGATTATGAGTAATTCTAAAGGATCATGGGATAGGGGTGAAATATGTGCTCTAATATTTTCCATTTTTCTAATAAAGAACCTCTAAATTCCTCAAGCTTCAGTGATGGCTGTAGGGATTACTGTATGAGGGGCGAATTTTGGTGTAGTTACTAGACGGTCTGCAGTGCATTTTTGGCAATGGTAATATACTGGTGGGGGGTATTCTGAGCATATTTCAATATCATCAGAGAAGTATTCTGCTCTTGCTGCTTTAATGGAACACTTATAGTCAGTCAGAAGTTCCCTCACAATTTGGTAGCAGACATGAAGCTTATTTTTCCATTTTCATATTGCCTTCATTCCCATCTGGGAGCCCGAAATTACACTGTTTAATGCAAAAAGCCTAAAGTAAAACTTCAATCATGGCTAAAGTGGAGCAGCTGGATCTATAATACTGAATTGAATAGAGCAAGTAGTTCATCAGGGTTTTTGCACTGAGGGGATCCTCAGCAATAGTGAATAACAAAGAACTGTCTGAGAAGCGACAGGCTGTCTGAGGGGTTACAGAACAGGTGAACAACTGTGTTGAGGAGGTGGACACAGAATAGAGATGTCAGACAGTATGGATCTGTGATTAGCTGCATGTACCATTTCTATATTTATCACTGAAAAGACAAAAACAGGGCAAGGTCTAGAACGAGTCTGTTCCTGTTTACGGCCCATAACAGACGGAATACATGAACCAAGAAGCTGTTGGTGTTTGGTGGAGAATCTTGATATTTCAGGGAGAATGATGGTGTTTACTGTGAATGACTGGTTGAGAATGATGGTGCCTGACAGTTGTTGTTCTTAGTGATGAATTATGTTGATGAAGAATGTTTATGTCTGTTAGTAAAGATGTGTGCTGAGGAATGTTTGTGTTTGGTGGGGAATGACTCCTTGAGAATGGTGGTGTGTGCAATGTGGTGGTGTTTGGTTATGGATGGTGATGTTGAATAATGGTAGTATTTCTTGGTGAATGTTGTTTTTCATGGAGAATGGTGATGTTTGTTAGTGTATGCCGGTATTTGTTGGAGAGTGACTGGTTGAGAATGAGGTCATGTGTTGGGGAATGCTGATGTTTGGTGGAACAAACCCAAACACTGGGTTCATTCGTTGAATGTGTGTCTGTGGTTGTTGTAACTCTCTACAATGTTGCTCCCAATCCACACCAGTTCATTTGGCTCACAAGTTCCTTCTTGGAACTGTTTTAGCCGCGGGCAGACACATGGAAGATGTGGTCTGTTTTATAACTTTGGATTGGTGTGCTCAAAGTTTACTTTTGTTATACATCATCTAGTACTGCATCCACAAGCCACAGCTGATTACAGATCCCCGTAAGCCAAGCCTGAGAAGACACCGATCCACTCTTCGATTCAGAAACTCTCCCCTACAAGACAACACAGTGTTCTTGCGAGCTCCAGGTAAATGTTTTATGGATATGGCTGGGTGAGAAACTCCCCATCTCCACTGAGGAAGGTTCTCTTCGCCGCCCGCGAAAACTTTCAATATTACATGCCATGAGCCGAAGTACATCGAGCCTCCACTTTGTTTGGAGGAGCACATTTTTGGCCACGAGGCTGAAATGTATGGGGAGTGAAGATGGGCTGAAACAAAGATGAGGTTCCATCTATGGCTATTTAAACCATGAACTGTAGGAGAATAAGGAGCAGGAGAATAAGCCACAAGTGAAATAGAAATGTATTAAAGTGGACGTGTCAGGATGTGGTTAAAATGAATTCACTCTTTTTCTCTCTCTCTCACTCTCTATGTCATACTCCAGTCATGGCCAGGAAGTGCAGGTCCAGGCTCTGTGGTGAGGAACGGTTTGAAGAGGGGTTATATGTGTGTGTGTGTATGTGTGTGTGTGTGTGTGTGTGTGTGTGTGTGTGTGTGTGTGTGTGTGTGTGTGTGTGT
>JBBIGB010315650.1:0-10472 GCA_037577075.1 Alestopetersius hilgendorfi | reverse complement strand
GTAACCTGCTCATGAAAGAATATCATTGTAGTTGTAGTTTTTTTGAAATACTGATGCCGTCATATCGGCCACCTTTAATGTAACACCATGGCAGTAAGGAAAACGTGGTTCGGAATATACTCTGAGTATACTTTCATTTTATGAGAATTCACTAGAATAATATGACTTATGATCTATTTTTTTTTAAACAGAATATAATAAAGAAGGTGAGTGGTCAGAAGTTTGTGTACAAGTTTGTTACCTTTCCTGACCCTACTTCGGCGGATGGGCTCCGTGGGCCTGAGGATGGCCAGAGGGTTGGTTGTGGAGAGAAGGTGGAGGTATCTATACAGCCAAAATCAGCAGGGGGCAGTGGAAGCACTACGGGCTGCATATCCAAGAGCCTGCAGACGCAGCGCTCCTCCCCCAGTTCTGTTCAGCGCAGCTCTCGCAATGACTACATGAAGTCAGGCCTCTACTCCACCTTCACCATCCAGTCCCTTCAGACACCCTGCAAGAGCTCCCCCAAACCTATCAAAACAGAGCTTCCTGTGGACAACATAACTAAACCAACCAGCCTGGACCGGCCTACACACGAGGTGAGCCTCCTACCATCTGACAGAAGGGGGAACAAATTAAGGATTAATGTTTTTAAGGTTGGGTGTTGCAAAAAGCATTTCAGTGCAGGTCGTACCATGTATGATGGTGTGTGTGACAAATAAAATCTGAATCTAATAGTTCAGTGAAAAATCACATTCACACAAGTTTTGCCTTACCCCAAATGTAGTCATGAAATTAAGACATGCCTGGTATTTTGGTGAAAATAAACAATTTTAAATAAATGTAATTTTTTTTTCTTTAATTTTATATGATAACTTACCATAACTAAATAATGCAGTTGTATGTACACAAATTAATGCTGGGGCAGAATGCAAGTCTAAATTATCACACTTTTGATCATATTTGCATCGGGTTGTTAAATCATACAAATCAGGCTGCTATCTCAAATAGGCTTTCAAATGTGGCTTCTGACAGTGTATGTCTGTTGTGTAGAAAAATGTACGAAGGACACACTAACTTCAGTGTTTAAGATGGGTGTTACCACTGGTTTTATCTGTGTGCATTTTTATAGATAACAGGATGTAATACAGTGTCAAAAACCAGCAAAAAATCAGAAATTCACACAACCCAAGAAAACATACTTTTGTTAATACTAAAGTGAAAGTGACCACTCTGTCATATGTGAACACACCCCAGCACACAGTGTGAACAGCACAAAATTTGCTGCTTCACTTGGTGCTCGCTGCTTCACTTGGTGAGTGGGTTAAATGCAGAGGAAGAATTTTGTGCTGTTCAGACCGTGTGCTGTGGTGTGTTCACGTATGACAGAATGGTCACTTTCACTTTGTTCATTAACAAAAGTATGTGTTGTTGGGTGCCTTAAAATAAACATGTTTTGAATACAGGTTTGTGGTGACATACAGATTGCACAATGTTAAAAGTAGCTTTCACTACTTATCATCAGTATGGAACAGCAAAATTGTTCCAGATATGTCTTGGTTGATCAGATACATTTAGGGTTATAAGAGAAAAAATATGTAAATTTGTTTTTTCCCCCCCTGAACTGTGACAGTATTATCAAATTTATTTTGTACTTTCTATGAAGATTTTGCCTTTTAGGTGTGTTTCTATTCATGTGTAAGCATGGGTGTGTTTTATTTAGAATATTTCAAATTTTTTGGTGCCCTGTGTGTGTCATGACTGTCGGAGGCAGGGAAAGAGGGATGCATATTCCAGATTTAGCAGAAGTGGCTTTAATCCAGGGAGCAAAGGAAATGGGAAAACACAAACACGAAAGCTTTGGCTTGTGCTAGGGAAGGCCCCATGTATAGTTAAAATTTTCAGAATCCTGTAGGCACAACGAGCACCATACTCCTGCCGAGTCAGGCTGGCGTGAAGCCAATGCAGCATTTCAGGTTCATAGAGAACATGCATTATGTTGATGATTGGGGTCTTGGCTTGAGGTCAGGCTAATGGTGACCCCCGGCATGGCAGGGAAGGCTTTCCACATTCTGCACACAAACTGGGGACTACAGCCCAACAGGATGTCTTCTGGGATGCCATTAGCTTTTGTGGTGGCACGAATTGAGCAAGAGTGCACTGTATTGCGAACATTGTGGCAAAGTGTCACCAGAATTTACACTGGATTACCTCAAGAGAATGGGAAATCCCTGGGTGTCCATTAGTTGGCATCAAGGGTACCATTCTGTCACATGACCACAAAGCATGTGAAGTCGGCTTGCAGGACAGCCACAAGACAAAGGGTGATCACTAGCCTCTCGAGACACCAGCTGAATGGGCTCAGGCTCAGCTGGGCAGATTGCTGGGATAGTGCCATGACAAGGCATTTGCCATTCTTTGTGCTAGGCCATACCGATCTCTTTCTGGGTGAAAAACAGTGGCCATCAGAATCAAGTTTAAAAGTTTTGTCTGCCAGATATACTCGAGGTCCCAGTGTTAGTTAAGAAGCAGGAAGGACTGCCGGGCCCCCTCTAATCAGTGGCACAACTCCTACAACGTTTGTTGGTGAGCAGCTTACAGTTCCCTTTATCAACTGTGCTCCACCTTTGATAGCTATGATAGTGTGAAAAATGCAAAGGTGAAGCTTCCTGGGGCTCTGATGGCACCATGATAACACTTCCTCCAATCTGACTTTCAATGCATCAGCCTCTACAACAAATTAAGATACAGGGTCTTGCACTTTTAAAATGTGGGTGCTAGTAAATAGGGATTGCAATTTGTGGAATGCTTCTCTAGCAGTGGGGCTCATGGTTCCATATCATTGTTGGACAGGGGTGCAGACACCAAGCTACAAATAAACGTGTGGTTGAAGCCCAGAAACCACTGCATTTCTTGTACCGACCCGAGGTGGTGCTAAAAGCAGTCTTCCGCTAATCGACTGGCTGAACATGCACAAGGTTGTATGCTTTCTGCTGATCAGGCTTGCCGAATATGGACAACCTGCAGAGCTGGATGGGATTAGTGGAAGAGAGGGGGGCGCAAGCCAAGCATAACCGGTAGTAATACTTGGGGTTGAGGAGAGATGTTGAGGCAGACAATCTCGCAACAACAAACCAGGGAAATGTGACAGTGAACACACAATATACACTGAGTTGAGCTTAGTTAAAATAGCATATAGCCAATGAGGGCTGTGCAACAAATCAAGGTCACGGGACAGGGAGAGGCTAGCCTCAGTATTCCGCAGAGATGTTCTCAAGTCATTTTTACCAAGTCCAAGTCAAGTCTCAAGTCTTTGTGCTTGAGTCCAAGTCAAGTCTCAAGTTTTTTGAGTGTCAGCATTTACAAATAGCAACTCTAAATGTGGGATTTTTGAGCTCTAAATGTTTAGAAGATATGCTAAATTGGGATTACAGTTGGCTGTTGCTTAGCAGGGGCTGGACTGCGTGCTGTGATATGCCCTCACCAACATGGAGGATTTGCCTTAAATGATCTTTAATCTAGTTGTTAAATATGAAAAATATATCTTGCACTCTAAATGTGAAACTTTACAGTTAGATAGGGCTCGGTGACACCTTTCCAACGACCCCTCAAAAACCGTAATTAGCCGAAAACCATTCACCTCTGACAAAAGTAATGGGACACCGGGGAGGGGTGAACGGTTTTCGGGTCGTTGGAAAGAGTGCGAGATATAAATAAATATTTCCATGAAATTAACATTGTTTACGAGTTATGACTCATGAGTCACAAGACCCAAGTCAAAGTCAAGTCTCAAGTCATTGAGGGCAAGTCTAAAGTCAAGTCACAAGTCTTTGTTTGTGCGACTTAAGTGCATCTCAATTCCGAGTCTCAAACTCGAGTCCCCATCTCTGGTATTCCGGCAACCACGATAGCTGGATGCAGGGACTTGGAGGAAAGGTTGTGACATGTTTGTATGTTTGCTACAGGTGAGAGTGTGTCAGACTGAAGGGCAGCAGAATGCAGTACAAGCTCCACCTACAGTGGACAGCAGCAGCCTGCAAGTAATAGTGACCCATCCCTCACCCTGTGCCACACCTGCCCTCAGTCCACAAACGCCTTCCAGTTCTGCAGCTGCTCCTGCAGTAAGTATATGACTATAAGTATATTATCATGAATCCATGAATCCTCCACCAACAAACTCATCTTTTTATGTATACTATCATGTCAACATCGGCATTAGATGATTATTAACTATTGTAGGACTGCAACTAAGAATTCTGTCTCTCATCTTGACTAGTATTTGGTTAACTTTAACCACTATGCCATTTGCCCTTGTAGAGTGCCTTGCGAAGCCCTATTTCCTACCAAGGCTGGACAGGAACTCTATAGCCTCCACAGAGTAACTGAAAATATTTGTGCAAAAGTGTGTAAAGAACTGCAATGTAATATTAAATAGTTTAACTAGCCTTGTTTACTTTTGCTGTAATTGTCAGAGAAAATGTGTTTGTTGTGATTGCTTTTTTTCTAAGCAGTTTGTTTGGCAGCCATAGTGTTGTACCAGCCAGTGAGTTTTGTCGAATCCATGTCATTGTCATGCTGTGTTGGCTCTGAACCTGTTATGTCTCAATGGACCCTGGTGTAGAGGATCTGTTGTGATTAACACTGGTCCATATTTATAAAACCCCTGAGAGTGAGAAGACTGATCTATGGTC
This sequence comes from Alestopetersius hilgendorfi, assembly GCA_037577075.1. Lineage (NCBI taxonomy): Eukaryota > Metazoa > Chordata > Actinopteri > Characiformes > Alestidae > Alestopetersius > Alestopetersius hilgendorfi. The sequence continues at coordinate 5,802 of JBBIGB010315650.1, read as the reverse complement.
CAGACCTGACCTGATCAGCCACTTTGATAAATATGGCCTGACATTTTATACTCACCCCTCTGTTTTTGCAGAACGTTCAGACGCAGAAGAGCCAGGGATTGAGTGATCCTCCACAGATTTACCTGACTAGTGTATCTGACCCCAGTTCGCTGACCCCTCTTATCCCGCTGACTCAAGTAGCCACCGGGGACTGCATGGTCAATCCTCCACAGGGCCATCCTGTGTTTGTGGTAATAAAATCGCCGCCTGTAGGAGGAGCCAAAGAGTCTAGCCTCTCTGCTGGAGAAGACTTACTCGAGATTGTTGATTTGGATGTCAAAACTGAATCAGAGGTGAGTACTTAACAGTCATGAGCTAAGCTTGAATTTTGCTCATATTATGCAGTCTAAGTGATTGTAAGGGCAGGTTACAAAACTCACAGTGAAACACCACAAGAATGAACAAATTAAGGATATTCAAACCTTGAACCTTAGTCCCTAATCTGTAACAGAATGTTTGGATGGTACTCATGGATAGATTTATATGCTTTTATGGATTTTATTTAAAAATGAAACCCTAGAGGGTCATCAAGAGAGCATTTTAACTAGTGGAAAACTTACACTAGGAGGATGTATCAGCTGCATACAAAGTAACGAATATGCCTCATAAGTGTCTTTTACAAATGTTGGAGGTAAACATCACCTCTAGTTCTTCAAGTACTTTAAGTTTTATTCATAATAAAGCTAAAAAAAAATGAAAACAGTTTTCATAACTACACGTTTTAGTAATAATAAAATTCTGCAATTCCCCACTTTTCACGGGGGTTACGTTCCAAGAACACATGCGTATAGTGAAAAAAACGTGTTACTGTGTTTTGGTTAAAAAAAAAAGCCTTTTTTGTAAAGTGTAAACCCTAAAAATGCCCGCAAATGTGCTCCCAGAACACTACAATTTCATTTTAAACTGTTTCATGCCTTACCCTTAAAGAAAATGTAAAGGTAAACCCGTATTCGCCTCTTTAAATTCCCCGTCGAGATATGCAACTCGGAAGGTCACTGGACAAAGGTATTGGGAGACTGCGGTGAGGTTACCCGGTTTCGGGGAATAACCCCTGACCTACTAGGGCTAAAAATACAAATACAAGTCCCCTTGTATGAAAACATCCAGAAAAATATATTTATTGCCAAAAAAAAGCTGGATATTTGCAGTTTCTGTGTTATTGTGTTAAAAACAATACATTTTGTCATGCAGTTAGTATGTTCATATATTTAATACTTTTTCACATATAAACTAAGAATATTTGCTGGATGTAGTAATGCTAGCTTGGTTTATTGTGTTCACAGAGTATCTTCTGTGTTAGTATATCACTTGGGTAATCTGTTCCTCAGTTTACCACTTGTGTTTATAACGTTGTCAACTGTTCAAGTGCAGCTTTATGGTGGTAAATTCAAAGAATGACTTTCTAGGGACTATCCAAATGCATTATTAGCCTGAAAGTCCAAAATCTCCCACAGTGGTTGTCGGCTGTTTATGAGGGTTTCAATAACTGAGAAATCATTGCTGTACATTTGTTTTTCTGTTATCGTGTTCTCCATCTCTTCTCTTTTTAAGACACTGCCTGCATCTGCTCCAGTGGCCACAGAGGCTCCAGTCCCCACTCCTTGCTCTGAACCCGTAGTGCAGTCTGTAGTAGAGGGAGAGCTTAAAGACAAACCTGAGGAACCTGGTATGAGAATGTTCCTTTTCATAAACTTACAGCTTGTGCATCTGATGAAACACAGTTTGCCAACCACTTTCCAAAAGCATTGTGTTATGTAGGTTTCTGACCTGTGTTTTACATTAACATTAATGTTGGGATGATGTTAATTATTGCTGCCTTATTAGATGATGTTTGAAGTTTGAGTCATAGGCTGTGCAGTCAGGTTTCTGCTATGGTGCTTTTGGGAAATCGTGGCCCCAAACCAATTTATGATTCCTTTTCTGCATAGATAATTGTATCTCCCTGCTTTTTGTTCTGACCCAGTTGAAGACACCGACAGCCCTCCAGCATCCCAGTCAGCATCTACGCAGGAAGTCCAGCCTCCAAAATCAAAAAAACCTCGTGTGTTGGAGCTTCCTTCTTCTCCGTCACAGCTGGCTCCTGGCGTTTCACTGGATAAAGTCAATGCTGCAGTCAATAGCCTCTTAGCCCCAGGCAGCGCTACCAACACCCTCACACCCACCGTCATCACCTCACATTCCCTGGTAAGTGACCTGTGCTGCCCTAGGACAAGAGCAGCCTGGCGATGAGCTGGTTTAAATTTGTGTCATACGTGCTGAATTAAAAGGATAGTTTACCTGAAATTTAGCTGAATATCAGTAAAGTGATATTGTGATATAGTTCTTTCTTTTTATCTGATATGTGTGTTTAGAGATGCTGTAGCAAATGGCTTTGGCTGAACTCTGACGCTTCAGTGGAAAGATCAGATGCTTTGTGGATATGTGTCAAAAATCTGTTCCGAAGCCTTATTTTCAGTCTAGATTCTGACAGCATGGCCTCCTACGCACACACTGCTCTGAACTTAGCCACCTCGGGTAGGACATGGGGGTGGTTTCCTGTGTAAACATTAAAGTATAGGTCAGATATTTTTTGCATCAGATCATTTTTGATCACATTGCCTGTGGCATGGTGTCCTTATGTTGAGGTAATTCACTGTTGCAGGGTATCCCCTCTTGAAGCTAGTAGGGCTGTCACTGCAGATTCGATTAGTTTTTCAGCAGTTTTCTCCAGGGTCAATAATGTTTTCTGATTATGATTTAAATAGTCTAGTAATTGATTTATTGAGTGTCAACAAGCCATGTGCTGCTTTTTAAAGTTCCTCAATTCACACAAAAATAAATTAACTAAAGCTTTTAAGCTTTTTTTTCTTCGATCTAATACATTAATTCATTATGTTTGATAATATGATTAGTGGTAAAATAATCATTCATTTCACAAAGTGGACACTTATGGTTGTGTAAATACCAGCTGTAAGCTAGCTGTAACTCTTACTGTTAATACTGTTAATATACTGTGGCCTTTGAGGTGATTTTCCAGTTTATATTTCACTAATATTTGAAACTGTTTTGACTGTTATTTTCAAACAGGTTTGAAAATATTAAAAGAATGACATGTTCACTATTTATCCAAACCTTTAGGTGAATAGTTTATAAAGTGACCTTTCTGTCATACATGAAAACAAGACACACAGTGTTAACAGCTTGAAATTCTTTCTCTATATTTAACCCATTCACCAAGTGAAGCAGCAGGCAGCCAGGAACACAGCGCCCAGGGAGCAGTGTGTGGGAATGGTACCTTGCTCAGGGGAACCTCAGAGATGCCACTAGCCTAGTCTTCAGAATCGAACCCACCAACCCCAACCACTACCAGGGGCCCCGAATGGATGCTTCCCTGATAAAAATTATGTTTCCCCAATTGCTTATGACTGTGGTTGGTCATCTGCATCGAGCCTTTGCCTTGAGGTTCACACCAATTGTTTATCTGGAAAGATCCCCAAATTAAAGCCTCTAATTCCCATCCCTGCTGTCTTATGATGAATACTAGGAGAATCTGTCACATGACTTTGCCAAAATCAACACTGAGCTACTGCTGTTGTTGTTTCTGCGCTGCTGTGTGCACTTACCTCTACACCCATTTTTGCAGAAAGAAGAAATGTATTTTTATGCATGTTAAGCATTATCCCTAATAGTGCACCAGAGGCCTCCTTTCCAGAGGCCTGCTCATCTGCTTTCAGTGTTTGATGTTTCCTGCAACAGAGTATCATATCATTACTCTACCTTGTGACAAATTTTTGCATAAATGGTATAACCCCTGAAATTTGTCGGGAAGAACATTTGTGATGTGGTAAAAATGCCTATTTTATAGTGTAAACATTAAGTATGGTCCCCAAACACTTTAATTTCATTTTAAACTCAGCATAATACATTACCCTTAAAAAAATACATTCAGTGTACAGTGAACTGTCTCCCACAATGTTGTTACACTGAAGTTACCCCTGTCTTCACTACTGTAATTCTTGCAAGCTCATTTTCTTTGGTATGGGCTGATGTTTTCTTTGGTATAAAAAGGTAAATACAGTATTATTTGCAGTAATAACAATACAGGGCTTTAAGAAAAACAAAACAAAAAACACGAGAACTCTCAGCAAAACTGTTTTGATGCGGGAATGCTGGACTGCATCTGCCACAGATGCGTCACAGGGCAGCAACCAATCAGAAGCAAGGAGAAATGAATAACAATCTTGGATTGGCTACTTTCAAAGCACTATCCCTAGACACACTTTCATTTCTACAGTTATATTTTAAATAGAAATTTTGCTGAATTTACATTGTTTAGATTACAGAATTTGTAAATTATGTTTTTCTTCACTAAAATACTTGAACAATTTTATATTGTCGCGAAACAAAATAATGCAGATAATGTCTGCGGCTTCTGTGAATTTGCAGGTGTTTCTGTAAACAATTATTAGTTTGATATTAATAAAAAATCTGCAAACAACTGAAGACGCGAACTCTGAACGGTGACTTCTTGGAGGTTTACTGTATATCAATAAAACATGCATTTTCAGACTCCTTAAATAAATGGTGCAGGAATATTTTTCTGCAACAATGCATGTAGGTCAGTGCATATGAAACAAAATCTTGAATGTACTCATCATTTTGTAATGTTTTTCTTAAAAGAATTTACTAAAAGTTTGTATAGTTCATTTTTTAATGTTTTCTAGACACATTAATGATTAGTATATGTACTGTCAAAAAAAAATTAAAATAGAGGACGTTTTTACTGTAAAAACATCCATAGGAGAACCTGACATAGAAGTAGGAGTAGGAGGAGTAGGAGGTCTTAAACAGTAAAAATGAGGACGTTCAGAACTTTGTGGTCTATCAGAAATTCCAGCATATTTAATGTGTTAGTCTGTTCAGTATCTCCAATCAGTCCAATTTATGCAGTAGTGGAATATAGAAATTTAAATATAATAATACTTGATAGTAGATTTCCAAGTTCATTACAGTTTTTACCTACCTCACTTTTTTATTGAGAAGTTATTCAAAGTTCGGCCTGCCAATGTTCATCTCATGCTGCGATATTTTCCACAGCGGCAGATTTGTTTTCAGCGTCTGCAGTCAGGTCTTTTCTCATACTGTGACATATGAATTCACAGTAGCCACCCACGAGGCAGGCCAAGGGGAAAAAAACACCGGGGGTGGTGCTGACGTGAAACGCGATTATTCATTAAGAAAATGCAGCTTGGCTTCTGTTTATGAGGAGGTTTCTTAATTGGGTGGTCGAGAGATACAGAAATTGTCTGAGTGGGCTTTAAATTAGGTGAACTAAAAATGCTGTTTTTCCAAACCTAGATTAATGCCATCAAATGCATGTCTCCATAACAAAGCATGTTTAGGCTAGGTTCAGGCTTATCTTAGTCTGGAAAATAGACTCCAACAAGGTCATAAGAAAAACAGATTTACACAGATCCCATCTAACAGCAGAATGGCTTAAACTATGGTTTATGTAGTTTATCTTTTCTCAAATATAGTCATTTATACATTTCCTTTCAGTGTTCTAGTTATATTTAGTGCTCCCCACAACAAACAGACTGCAGAGTGCTTTTATCATGGAACAAAGACATGAAAGACCAGGGCCATGTTAAAAGGTTTTGCCCTCATTTTCATCTTCTCTCTCTCTCTCTCTCTCTCTCTCTCTCTCTCTCTCTCTCTCTCTCTCCCTCTCTCTCTCTCTCTCTCTTTCTCTCTCTCTCTCTCTCTCTCTCTCTCTCTCTCTCT